>CM071721.1:6064648-6079162 GCA_036630335.1 Physaria fendleri | reverse complement strand
TGGATCATTTAAGTAAGTTATAGTCATTTGTGGATCGTCTTAAGCCCATCCAGTTGAATGAATTATCTTGCTTTACTGTTTAGGATATATCATCCTCTCTCTGGTATTATATCTTATTAGGTTGCTGACTGCAAAGGCAATTGAGGCCAATGATGGAAAGCCACTACCTTTGTATCAGAAGCTCTATGTGGTTTAACAGCTNATTTCACGCTCTTTACCGTATTACTGCTGGTGAAGGAGTTCTAGCTCTTTGGAAAGGATGTGGACCCACTGTTGTCCGAGCTATGGCGTTGAACATGGGAGTGCTTGCATCTTATGATCAAAGTGCTGAATACATGAGAGATAATCTTGGTTTAGAAAAAACCCAAGTTTATATTATTATTATATATATATATATATAGTTGAAACTATAAATATATACTATTTTCAAACACATTTTTTTATGTTTGTTATATTATCTATCATATAATAAAATTTATTACATGAATTGAATTAGTCAATGGTATTATATCATAATTATTTAACATTGTAAAATTGTACCTTTTTAGTACAAAAATGTAATCATTCTATTGTTAGTAGGTTAAACAAATTACTAATGGGTTTAATGCAAAAAAAATCCCTCAACCTCTACTGAATTTGCAAATTTCTCCAACTAAAAGCAAATTAATCATTCATGTCAAGTTAAACATCAATTTAACCCTTGATACACTATTTGTTTTGCATGAGTTCATAGGATTTTTCTTCATATATATATATATATATGTTTTTTTATTTTGATTGGAATTAAATATAATATTTTAGACTAGCTTTTTTAATAAATTGATAGAGTTTTTTGTGCTATAAGGATTGAATAAATGTTTAACTTTGAGGGGAAAGGTTAATTTATATTTTCATAATATGGAGGGTAGATTTACAATTTTGTTAGGGATCAAAAGTTTTTTTTGCATTAAATCCATTATTAATTATCATGTATCCTCTATATATATTGAAAATTTTAAAGTTATTACCACATTATAAAAAATCGCATAATGTATAAATTTTTTTTGTCAAAAGTGCAAGAGGATCTTCTTTTTTTCTTTCAGTATTATTTTTTATGGTAATTAGGATATCTAGTCCGCGGTTAATTAGCATAACTAGTCCGCAATGAATTACCAATGAGCCGCAGTTCCTCTATGAAGCTAGGGCACCGCAAGGTACACTAAGCAGTTAGGGCATCCCTACGGGGACAAGAGGGTATCAATAGTGATGCTCGAACCAGGTGAGAGACACTTCATCATGCTGAATTTCTACCGATTTAGCTGGGTGACTATTAGTGCAAGAGGATCTTCTTAAATGCATAATGCATTTTGAACAATCCTTCTTTTCTTTTGAATACTGATAATACTAGAGAAGGTAGATTTTGAAGTTTCCTATTCTGTTATCAGTGATGGTTGTACACCTCTTGTCATAACATCTACACATCAATGTTCAAACCATATAGTCGTCTGGAATGTAATCAACGACGCTTAACCAATCTGTTTGTGGAGTGCCTAGTTACGGAACTAGAATCGTTTGGCATTACCACAAACGTAGTCCGTTGCTCGATTGATTTTGCTGTTATGAACTGTAAGCCAATATCATTCAATATTCTCATTTGCAATAGTTCTTTTTTTCTGTCGACAGCTTCACCGGCAGCAGCTATCAGTTGTCGGTATTCTCGGCATTTGGAAAACCTCAGATTGAAATAACGTATAGTCATACCCAGATGTATCTTTCTGAGATCTACAACTTCGGGGCTTCGTGGCTTATCGATAGATACTCGCATAAAATGCATATTATCATCACTTTTGGAAAACCTTCATGTAACTTGTCTCCAACCATCATCACCATTGTCTTTAGAACCATCACCACTGTACCATCATCACCATTGTCTTTAGAACCATCACCACTGTCTTTAGAATTAGCCTCAGATTCTTTTCCTCCTTTCGCAGTTGATGTTGTGTCGACTTTTTCTGGATTGGAGTACTGGAGCTTGACCCTTTTCCTCCTTTCACATTTGATCTTGTGCTTAATTTTTCTGCATTTGAAGTAGTCGTGCCTCCAGTTTAGACAAAACTTTTGTGCGTTCAAACCCTTTCTTTGGTTTCTTATATGGGTCATTAATGCCGAGAGGAGTTGACAATCCTTCAAGATGCTTATGATAAGTCACCTTACTCTTATTCTTAACATCCTTTTTGAACCATGCTACCCCGTGACTCCGTGTCCTTCGTTGTCCGGATATATCAGAAAAAATTAAATGGTCTCTAGCTTGAGTAAGAATATGATCTTCTATGTCATGGGCCAAACAATATAAGAATGCTTTTTTGGATAAATGCTTTTTTATCTTCTTTACACTATTTCTCACCAAACTTTCTCATTATCCATCATCAAAATTCATCAAAATATTATCAATCTGCTTTTTTGGATAAATCTATATATTATTTTGATTTTTTTTTTCCGCCAAAGTCTTGCTTTTTTTTTAGTTTTCTAATTTCATATATTCACATATCAACATATTACCTTTGCACAAAGTAATTCATACCAAATTCACAAATACCATTGTGAATTATGTAATTATAATTGTTTGCACGGTTCGGACTTCGGATATTCGGTTTGGTTTCGGATAAAACCGGATGAGTAGCTTTCCTTTCATTTCGCCGGTGACCAACACCGAAGCTCTCAAAAGCTCAAAAAAACCTCAACTTTTCAACCAATCAATGTTCGCCACGTCATACTAAATGTCGTGGCTTTTATTGGTTATTTACAAAAATGTCATCTTTGAGGTATAACACAAAATAATTCTCATACTAAATGTCGTGGCTTTTATTGGTTATTTACAAAAATGTCATCTTTGAGGTATAACACAAAATAATTCCCGGCTCGTTTTTTGGTTTTTTTTTTCCTCCGTCGCAGAAAAGATGGGGACCAATCTGAGATCTTGGCTCTATCTCATTCTTCTCTTCGTCGTCGTCATAGGAGTCAACTCTCAGAATCGGAGATCTAAGAATGTTCAGGTATCGGTTAAAGCGAAGTGGCAGGATAGGAGTCAACTCTCAGAATCGGAGATCTAAGAATGTTCAGGTATCGGTTAAAGCGAAGTGGCAGGGTACTCCTCTTCTCCTCGAGGCTGGGTAATAATGCTTTTGTTAATTAACATTGTCTACCTTTTGTCGAACACCTTTGTTGCGTCTTAATCGGAGTGTTTTTTGTTCAGTGAGTTGATTTCTAAAGAATCAAAGCAGTTGTTTTGGGAGTTCATTGATGCTTGGCTTGGTTCTGATGGAGATGATAGTGGTGATTCTGATTGTAAATCAGCTAGAGAATGTCTTCTTAAGATATCTAAACAGGCTTCGACTCTGTTAACTCAGCCTGTGGCTTCTCTCTTCCATTTCTCACTTACTTTGAGATCTGCTTCTCCCAGGCTTGTGCTTTACCGTCAATTGGCTGAGGAGTCTATCTCTTCTTTCCCTCACGGGGATGATTCTTCGGTGACTGGTTGTTGTTGGGTCGATGTTGGTTCCTCTCTCTTTTACGATGTTGCTGATCTTCAATCCTGGCTTGCCTCTTCTCCTGCGTATGCACTGACAGACCTCTTTTTTTCGTTTTTGTTAAGATCACTATTTGTTCTTTCTAAGCTGCATTTCGTTGGATGGTAGTGCTGGAGATGTGATTCAAGGGCCAGAGCTCTTCGACTTCGATCATGTTCATCTTGATTCAAGAGCTGGAGCTCCAGTTGCAGTTCTCTATGGAGCTGTTGGGACTGATTGCTTTAGGAAATTTCACCTCTCGCTTGCTAAAGCAGCCACGGAGGTCTCTCTTTTATCTGGGAAACTTGTCCTTCATTGTTGAAAAAATGTATTTTATTATTGGCGTAGAAAAGGAAGGATTTGCCATAAGCATGAGGCATGAGTTTAAGAAATTCTATCGTGTGGGGTTCAATTGTTTCCTTTTTAACTGTCTTGATCAAGCAACTTTAGGCTCTACTGTCAAGGGATTCATTTCTTAGTGTCACTCTGCTTTTGTTGTGTGCATGCTAATGAAACCTTGGTTTCCTCCAGGGGAAAGTTACATATGTCGTTAGACCAGTATTACCTTCGGGTTGTGAAGGCAAAACTAGACCCTGCGGTGCCATTGGGGCGAGGGATAATGTCGTTAGACCAGTATTACCTTCGGGTTGTGAAGGCAAAACTAGACCCTGCGGTGCCATTGGGGCGAGGGATAATGTTACCTTAGCTGGTTATGGTGTGGAGCTTGCTTTGAAGAACATGGAGTACAAGGCAATGGATGATAGTGCTATAAAGAAAGGTTAGAGCTAAACACAAGAATATTGAAAGTGAAAGCTTATTTTCATCTGTTATTTATTACCTATCTTCTTTCTGTCAGCTGTAAATTTGCTTCTCTTGAATTGTTTCTGCGATGAGTTTCAGGTATCACTCTTGAAGATCCAAGGACTGAAGATCTTAGTCAAGATGTTAGGGGCTTTATATTCTCAAAAATCCTGGTATGTTTAATTCAAAACGAACCAGAATAAGATATAGACGTGTATGTGAATGTTCACAATATGAAGGTATTTGTGAATGAATTTGAGATGGACAAAGATAAGAGAGGAATGTTGGAGTGAAGTTTTGTAGCAGTTTTCTCTTTTCATTTTTTTAGGTCGATCATTAAGGCCAGTGCTCCTCTTTTGCAGGACAGGAAACCGGAGCTAAGATCAGAAGTAATGGCTTTTAGGGATTATCTCCTATCCTCAACAGTATCAGACACGTTAGATGTTTGGGAGCTCAAGGGTATGTCTGCATCCTGCATGTTTGGCCTGTTTATAATAGAAATTGATTAAGTGTTTCCCAATTTACTTTTGTTCCAGAATGGTTCCCCCTGGCAAGGCTTTGTTGGCTCTGAATGGTGCTCTGTTGAACATCGAAGATATGGATCTATACATGTAATACCTTTTTGCACTATGTGTTACTTTGCCTTGGACTAGGAATATATTAGTGCAATACATGGTCCTTGTCTTGTCATGGGGATTTTTTTTTGGTTTGGGGAGCTGAAGTTTTAATATTTTTCCTCGTTTGATACTCTTCCGCAAGCCTATTTTAGCTTACATTTGATATCACTGTGCATTATGTCGCTTTTCATTTGGATTTCCATTTTACTCCTTCCAAAAGCTAACATCCTCTATTGTGGTTATAGCCGTTTTTCGATGATCGTCTTATCCTTCTGATTATAGGTTGATGGATTTGGCTCATCAGGAATTGTCCCTGGCCAATCATTTTTCAAAGCTTAAGGTGCTATTATAATAATGACCCTAAATTTTATTATTACTGTTTCATTTTCTGTTTTGCTAGAGATCTTGGATATACGTCACACCTCTTGTGAAATAAAACGTAAAGTTGTAGTTTATATAACATGGAGGAAATTTAGATTTGTCTATTCAGGATACTAAACTATTATTGCTCTTGAATGTATGGATGCGCTAACATGTTTATGCAACATTGCAACTATCAGATACCCGATGGAGCCATACGGAAACTTCTCTTGACTACCCCTCTCCCTGAGCCGGATTCATATCGGGTTGATTACCGTTCCGAGCATGTTAAAGATACCCGATGGAGCCATACGGAAACTTCTCTTGACTACCCCTCTCCCTGAGCCGGATTCATATCGGGTTGATTACCGTTCCGAGCATGTTAACTATCTTAATAATCTGGAAAAGGATGATATGTACAAGCGTTGGCGGAGTAATATTAACGAGGTAACTAGTGCAGCTAACATCTTTTTAATAAGTGAGGATACACATGAATTATTTGTAGCAAGGTTCCATAGCGGAAATAATATCTCTAATGGCCTGTGTGTCGCTGACTTTGTGTTAAGATTTTGATGCCTGCCTTCCCTGGACAACTACGATACATCCGAAAGAACCTATTCCACGCAGTTTACGTCATTGATCCAGCTACTGCCTGCGGTCTTGAATTCCACGCAGTTTACGTCATTGATCCAGCTACTGCCTGCGGTCTTGAGGTAAGTCTTATATCTTCCCTTCCTGGCATTGGCGCATTGCTGACCCGTCGTCCCTTATTCATTTGTTCAGAGCTTTGATCTGACTTTTTGGTTCTTTACAGTCCATTGACACTCTCAGATCTTTATATGAAAATCAACTTCCTGTGAGATTTGGGGTGATCCTATATTCCACTCAATTAATCAAGACAATCGAGGAGAATGGTGGTCAAATCCCATCTTCTGATGCAGAGATTAATGCCCAAGTTAAAGAGGACATATCCACGATGGTATTCACTTTATAATATAAATTTATTTTTAACATTTCCCCAATTTGAACTTTTTTCCCTGCAATAAGAAGCTTTTTCTTATTATGTTCAATTTTTTTTCTTGTGGGTAAACTAATAATGGACTTCTTTTTTGATGAGAAACTCTTTTTGTAGGTCATACGTCTTTTTCTGTATATCAAGGAGCACCATGGGATTCAAACAGCTTTTCAGTTCTTGGGCAATGTAATACACATTAACACTTAACGCATAGTTAGAAGCCTCCGATTGTATTCCTTAACGTTCCTAGAGTTGGTTTTTTTAATATTTCAGGCCAAAGGTTAAATCACCCCCACAGGATCTATTACTGAAATTGGGACAAGAGCACACTTTGAAGGAAGCATCTGAAGCAAGCTCCATGTTTGTATATAAGCTGGGTCTGGCGAAATTGAAGTGTTCCTTTTTGATGAATGGTCTTGTCTTTGAATCTGTTGAGGTACCTTTGTGCATCCTTTTAACATGATTTTGGTAGCTTATTGAAGTGTGCGTCTAATTCAATATTATAACTGTACATGCACACCATTTTGTTACTTAAATCTGCATCAACTTTCACACCTGCATAGTAAGAGCTTTTAATATTCTACAGCTGTGATTTCTTAATTCTGTTGAAAATTAAGTCATGAAGCTAGCCCTTGTCTCTCCAGGAAGAAACACTTTTAAATGCCATGAATGATGAGCTCCCCAAGATACAAGAACAAGTTTATTATGGTCAGATAGAATCCCATACTAATGTTTTGGACAAAATGCTCTCGGAAAGTGGTCTTAGCCGTTATAATCCACAGGTAGGGAATTTACTGGCAGCATATTTTGTAATTTCATCTATCTTGAATGATGTTAATTACTTGCATTCTCCTGAAAGTAAGTAACCATGCATTTATTTAGTGAACAGCTTCGTGTCCATATCCCAAATAAGTGTCTTTTAATGCAAACTCACTTCATATATATGTTATTTCATGAAAATTCCAGCTTCAGATGATGTGAAGTATGTGACTCATTTCCTTACTGTTGATATTGCAACGAAGAAAGGAATGAAATTGTTACATGAAGGAATCCGTTACCTGGTTAGTTGATGTATCAATAGCCTTGTCTCGTTCTTTATACCCTATTCCTCTATCCTCAGTTGGATCAACACATGTCATTGGTGATTGCATTTTTAAGATTGGAGGTTCCAAAAGTGCTCGTCTTGGATGGTGATTGCATTTTTAAGATTGGAGGTTCCAAAAGTGCTCGTCTTGGAGTCTTATTCAGTAGCAGCCAGAATGCTGACCCATATAGCCTTCTGTTTATAAAGTTTTTCGAAAAAACTGCTTCATCATTTAGGTACGTGAGTTTTTGCTTTGCATGTGATAGATAATGTGTTTTTGAAGATGCTTTTATTTGTCATTAGCTCATTTCTTCTTGTTATGTTTGTTACCTAATTGTTTGCAGTCATAAGGAAAAGGTGCTATCCTTGTCATAAGGAAAAGGTGCTATCCTTTTTGGATAAACTATGCTTGTTTTACGAGGGTGAATATCTGTTTAAAGCATCAGTGGAATCAGCTAGCTCTCAAGTATTTATTGATAAGGTCCTTGAGCTTGCTGAGGAGTATGGATTATCTTCTAAGGCATACCAATCTTGTCTCGCTGAATCGTTAAATGAAGAATTACTTAAGCGTTTGACAAAGGTATGCTGCTTAAAACATTTCCGATTATGCATGGAAGAACATCAAAACAAGAATTTTCAGTTGTCCTCTAAAAAAGCGGTGTTAACATAGTTTTGTATATAATTGTCTTGCAGGTAGCCCAATTCTTGTCTTGGGAACTTGGGCTTGAAGCCGATTCAAATGCAATTATTTCAAATGGAAGGGTGTGTAAGCCACCTTTTATCCTTTTCCGTAATTATACATGCTGTTTAATACTATTTACGCAAGTGTTAGTTCCAAATCTATATCTGTGAACCTGCATCACAGCAATTATATATTTGACTAGGTGATATTTCCTGTGGATGAGAGGACATTTTTGGGCCAAGATTTACATCTTCTTGAGTCAATGGAATTCAATCAAAGAGTAAAGCCTGTTCAAGAAATTATTGAAGGCATTGAATGGCAGGATGTCGATCCCGATCTTCTGACAAGGTCGCGATTCTTGATTTAACTGTTTCTCCGTGTCTGCCAAACCAAAACTTTAATTAGTGTGTAAATATTTTAGTGATGTCTACATGTCTGTGACATCTGCAATGGCAACACGGGATCGTAGTTCTGAAAGTGCACGGTTTGAGGTGTTGAATTCAGAATACAGGTATGTATATTGGCTATGTTGGTAGTTCTTTTTCTTTTCAGTTTTCTTAGGAATTTAAGACTGCAACTAAGATGTCTATACGTTGTGTAGTGCGGTTTTGCTGGGAAATGAAAATGCAACTATACACATTGATGCTGTTATTGATCCTTTAAGCCCTACTGGTCAAAAGCTAGGATCACTTCTTCAAGTTCTACAGAAACATGTTCAGACGAGCATGAGGATTGTTCTGAATCCCATGGTGAGTAAAACATATGCTTCTCATCTTACTATAGAAATCATGAGGATGTCGACCTTGATATTCTGAACCACTTAGATGTTCAGAGGGCTTACTTTTGGGCTTTATGTGGTGACTGTTAGTCTTGCTGGCATCATTATTTTTATGACGTTACAAGGTTAATTATTCCTTAATTGGAAAAAGGAACATACATATTGTTCATGCGTCTGACATATAGTTCCTAATTCATGTTTTAATTGGAAAAAGGAACATACATATTGTTCATGCGTCTGACATATAGTTCCTAATTCATGTTGGCAGAGTTCCCTTGTGGACATTCCTCTGAAGAATTACTACCGATATGTCTTACCTAGTACGGTATGTTATATAAAACGGTATAATTAGATATTTGACGGACTGCTATTGTCCATATCCTCTGATCAAGTATTGGTTCTGCTATTTATGTATATTTTTTTATATTTCTTCAGCACGATTACAGCAGTACAGGCTTTGACGTGGATGGGCCTAAGGCATTTTTCGCAAATATGCCATTGTCTAAGACACTTACCATGAATCTTGACGTTCCAGAACCATGGCTCGTCGAACCAGTAATTGCTATGTATGCTATTTCCCCTAAATAGGACTATGCTATTCTTTTTGGCTCAAAATATTTGTCAAGGCATTTGCTTGTTTAGTCCACTTATTTTTGCTTATACCTGACCTTTTGCTGCACTTTTCTCTCTTCTCGATTTTTCTCTTTCCAGTCATGATCTTGATAATATTTTGCTTGAGAACCTGGGAGATGCCACTACACTGCAGGCAGTTTTTGAGGTTGAATCTCTTGTTCTTACAGGTTAGCTTTTCTAAACTTATTCTTCATTCTTCAATGCTGGATGAATTTGTTCATCTTATCATTAACATAACCTATGCGTAGGTCATTGCTCGGAAAAAGATCATGAGGCTCCTCGTGGCCTACAGCTGCTTCTGGGAACCAAAAATAGACCACATTTGGTTGATACCCTTGTAATGGGTGGTAAAGTTGTTTATCTAGAAGTAGTTAAGAAAAAGGGGAAGGAGCATGAAAAATTGCTAGTTCCGTCAGACAGTGATAATAGTGTGCAGCAAAACAATGAAGTAAGTGCTATTTCACTAGTAGATTCGTCCATAAAAAGAGAGTAGTTCCTTGACAAAAAAAAAGAAAAAAAGAGAGTAGTTATTTATTCAATGATGAAGCTGACGCTCTTTTGCTTTAGGAGGGAAGCTGGAACTCAAAATTCTTAAAATGGGCTTCTGGTTTTGTTGGTGGTAGTCAACAATCAATGAAAGGAACTTCCAAAAAAGTGAGTAGCTTTAACACTATATTTTTTTTTATTGTTGTAAACCTGTTGCATCTCAGTTCTTGATGATTCTGGGCTACCTTTGCCACAATTTCCATCTTTTTATTTATATTCATCATCTTTTCAGGAGCATGAGAAGGGTGAAAGACAAGGGAAAACGATAAATATCTTCTCTATCGCTTCAGGGCATTTGTAAGCAATATCATTTTTCCAACCTGCTTGTTCACATATATTGACTTTTATGGTCTAGTGTGTTGAACCATTTTAGATCATCTGAATTACTTTATGTGATTACGCATATTAAAGGAAAATCATGTATGGTATTCTACGTCTATAAGTGGATATTCGTGTGCATACGAGTTATATCATGTGAACAAAATAGTTTGACATATGATTTGTTAGTATCACTATTCTCTTTCTGATGCGAGGCACTGCTTATGACAGATACGAGCGTTTCCTTAAGATCATGATTCTCAGTGTCCTGAAGAACACCAATCGTCCTGTAAAAATTCTGGTTTATCAAAAATTATCTTTCTCCTCAGTTTAAGGTTGGTTCCTTTCTTCTTTTCTCTCACTAAGTTGTATGTTTGTGTCTACTTATATCTCTTATCTCTAGATGCAAATTTATTTCTAGTCATCTTAACTGTAATTTGTATCACATTCGACTCTTGCAGGATGTGATTCCACATATGGCAAGAGAATACAACTTTGAGTATGAGCTCATTACGTACAAATGGCCTTCGTGGTTGCATAAACAGAAAGAAAAGCAACGA
Source organism: Physaria fendleri (assembly GCA_036630335.1). Taxonomy (NCBI): domain Eukaryota; kingdom Viridiplantae; phylum Streptophyta; class Magnoliopsida; order Brassicales; family Brassicaceae; genus Physaria; species Physaria fendleri. The sequence continues at coordinate 6,068,223 of CM071721.1, read as the reverse complement.
ATTATTTGGGCCTACAAAATTCTTTTCCTTGATGTTATATTTCCTCTTTCGTTGGAAAAGGTACAAATGATTATATCACATCATAATTTATTTCTTGAAACTTTGATGCTTGAAAGATGCCATTATAAGGTATTCGACATGTATTTTGTAGGTTATATTTGTCGACGCAGATCAAATCATAAGGACAGACATGGGAGAACTATACGATATGGATATCAAAGGAAGACCTCTCGCATATACTCCTTTTTGTGACAATAACAAGGAAATGGATGGCTATCGATTTTGGAGACAGGTGAACATTATTAATCTGTTCTTTCTCCCATAGATGTAACTGATATCCTGACGCTTATATTCCAATTACTTGGAACAGGGTTTCTGGAAAGAACATTTACGCGGTAGGCCATATCATATCAGGTAGATAAACTAACTTCACTTGAACTTTAGTAAGTTGTTGGATTTTCCCATTCTTGATCTTCCTTGTTCTATCTGTAGTGCTCTGTACGTTGTTGACTTGGTTAAATTCCGAGAGACAGCAGCTGGTGAAAATTCTGGTTTATCAAAAATTATCTTTCTCCTCAGTTTAAGGTTGGTTCCTTTCTTCTTTTCTCTCACTAAGTTGTATGTTTGTGTCTACTTATATCTCTTATCTCTAGATGCAAATTTATTTCTAGTCATCTTAACTGTAATTTGTATCACATTCGACTCTTGCAGGATGTGATTCCACATATGGCAAGAGAATACAACTTTGAGTATGAGCTCATTACGTACAAATGGCCTTCGTGGTTGCATAAACAGAAAGAAAAGCAACGAATTATTTGGGCCTACAAAATTCTTTTCCTTGATGTTATATTTCCTCTTTCGTTGGAAAAGGTACAAATGATTATATCACATCATAATTTATTTCTTGAAACTTTGATGCTTGAAAGATGCCATTATAAGGTATTCGACATGTATTTTGTAGGTTATATTTGTCGACGCAGATCAAATCATAAGGACAGACATGGGAGAACTATACGATATGGATATCAAAGGAAGACCTCTCGCATATACTCCTTTTTGTGACAATAACAAGGAAATGGATGGCTATCGATTTTGGAGACAGGTGAACATTATTAATCTGTTCTTTCTCCCATAGATGTAACTGATATCCTGACGCTTATATTCCAATTACTTGGAACAGGGTTTCTGGAAAGAACATTTACGCGGTAGGCCATATCATATCAGGTAGATAAACTAACTTCACTTGAACTTTAGTAAGTTGTTGGATTTTCCCATTCTTGATCTTCCTTGTTCTATCTGTAGTGCTCTGTACGTTGTTGACTTGGTTAAATTCCGAGAGACAGCAGCTGGTGATAATCTAAGAGTATTCTATGAGACACTTAGCAAGGATCCAAACAGTTTATCCAACCTAGATCAGGCAAGTTGTTCAATATGGTTATCTACAATTTTCATTACTTAGGACTATTTGATGGTCATTTTATCTTTATTTGAAAGCCTTAGCATTTGAATCTCATCCTAGTCACTGTTTATGTTTTGCTGCTACCATCATACTATGTTGTGAATCTTTAATCATTCTACTACTGGTTTGACTTATCATGTTTGAGTTCTAAGGTTCAAACTTGTTGAGACATAGCATGATATTATATTGTTTCAGGATCTTCCTAATTATGCTCAACACACTGTTCCTATATTCTCACTTCCCCAAGAGTGGTTATGGTGTGAATCTTGGTGTGGTAACGCCACAAAAGCCAAGGCCAGAACAATCGATCTTTGCAATAACCCCATGACAAAGGAACCAAAGCTTCAGGTACATGATAGCCTTTTCTAATAATACACTGAACTTAGATGCTTCCAAGGTTAAATGTTGGTGTTTCGTCTGCAGGGTGCGAGAAGAATCGTGACAGAATGGCCTGATCTTGATCTCGAGGCACGGAAATTCACAGCAAAAATCTTAGGTGAAGATGTAGAACTCAACGAGGCAGACAAAACCAATCCTCATCCGTCAAGTGATGTCTCTAAAGATTCAGAACAAGACTTGGAATCTAAAGCAGAACTGTAAATGCATCTCCTTAATGTTTCAAAAGAGGAGAATAAAACATCAGTTGGAGCTGCTTGCTAGATAAGGTTTCTAGTTTTGTAGTTGTAGTTTCTTAGACATCTCTCAGCAAAAACTAGACAGAAGACAAAAGTCAACTGAAAGAATAATATCAGTATTATATGATTTTTAATTTTATTAGATTTTAATACAAAACGTTTTTTCACACCGAAGAGAAGCATAAAATTATCAACAAGATGAAACTTTAATCACACCGAAGCGTAAGTGCAGAAACATGAACAATGCTGTTCTTTGCCTTTATATATATGACTATAGTCATATTAGCTTCACATGTTCTCTTCTTCTTCATCAATGGAGTTACTTATCTTCCTTTTCTTTCCCTTCAAATGGTATTAACTTTGCTAGTGCTGGTAGTGGTCTCTTATTTGATACCAACAATTTCATGGTAAGTCTCTCACTTTAACCTAAAGAAAAACGTTTGTTACTTGCGGATCACTCTTTAATTATACCTATTCATATAGGACGTGATACCGATTCAAACCCAGCTGCAACAATTTCAGACACTCGTAGAACAAAACCATATCGATAAATCTATAATCCAAGACTCTCTCTTCTTGTTAGAGTCTGGTTCTAACGACATCTTCAGTTACTTCCTTCCATCTCAAACTCCTAAACTTTCTCCTGACGCATGTGTAAACTCAATATTAGACCAAGTGAACAAAACCATTGATCAGATCTACAAACTAGGTGCCCGTCGCATCGCTTTCTTCTCATTAGGTCCTGTAGGCTGTGTCCCTGCAAGAGCCCTGATTCCCAAAGCTCCTACTAATAAATGCTTCGGAAAGATGAATGTCATGGCTAAGATGTATAATAGAAGACTTGAAGATATAGTGAATGTAATTCCCATTAAGTACCCTGGAGCCATTGCAGTATTTGGAGCTGTGTATGGTATCACTCACAGATTCCAAACCTTCCCTTCTCGTTACGGTAAAGTTTCAAACTCAAAACTAATTAACAATGAATATATTGACCCATATCTGTGACGGCTTGTCTCTTTCACAAGTTTAAAACTTGACCCATATCTTAAATCCGAATTGCTTATCTGAAATCTGAATTGCGTTTTTGGTTAAGGGTTTTTGGATGTGTCAAATGCGTGTTGCGGAAAAGGAACATTAGGTGGATTGATGCAGTGCGGAAAAGAAGGATACAAGATTTGTAATAACCCAAATGAGTTTTTGTTTTGGGACTTTTATCATCCAACAGAACGCACTTACCAACTCATGTCAAAAGCTTTATGGAATGGTAACAAAAACCATATCAGACCATTTAATCTCATGGCTCTTGCCACCACCAACATTTTGTAATGAATCATTCATTATGAGTTTGTGTCTGAACTAAGACACAAGCCAGAAAGTGAAACTTTGCTTCACTTCTAGTCTCTACAAAATGTTATTATTGTTATCTTTCATATGAAATACAATATATCCGATTCTATCTATCTATACCTGTATTATACTAC
>CM071721.1:6012540-6030560 GCA_036630335.1 Physaria fendleri | reverse complement strand
TACTTAATTTAGATTTCATCCACAAAAGTGATGATCAAGTCAATGAAATATGTCAATGTTGCTCTATCTACAACCTTGTTTTCGTCCACAAACATAATAATTATGTCAACACTCGTGTTTATATGATCTACATCGCTATATTACATCTATTAACATGATTATTACGTTAACAACACGTATGATATTTTCACAATGCCTATGATACATTCACATACATGATATACATTCAGGACCGTGCCCGAAAAATATAAAGCCACAAGCCAAAAAAATGTTAAAACATACTAAATTTTTATGAAAACATTAAAATGAAGAAAAAGCAAAGGAATCGAAGTCGGTCCACCAATACTTTTAAAGTGGCACTAACCACTAGTCCATGACATACTTCCATAAATCATACGACTGATTATGTACATAGCCTTGTAAGGGGCACAAGCACCAGTTTCTTACTTGTATTCATGCACGACTCTGTATACACCTCAAAAAAAACCTATAACAAATATATAATCGTGATTGTTACGTTCACAAGGCCTATAGATTTAGAGTATTATACGCTTTAGGGGTGGGCACGAGTACTTGGTAGTTGGTACTTGCCCGACTCGTTAGGTTTGATTCGTACCCGCCTCGTAAAAGCAAGTACTCGTCTCATTCAAGCCAAGTAACAAGTCGGATTTCGTCATTACTTGTAAGGCAAGTAACAAGTACAAGTCAAATCAAAAAATTCGTTACTTGTCCCGTTACCCGTCCCGTACCCGTTACTCATTACTTGTTTTCTATTACTCGTATAAAAATACTTTTTATCCTTACAAATATTATCCGGTACCTCAATATATACTTGTTATTTGTAAAAATATATTCACTACCCACAAAAAAAATACTCGTTACTCGCAAAAAAACATACGTTATCTACAAAAAATAATAAAAATACTTTTTATCCTTACAAATATTATCCGGTACCTCAATATATACTTGTTATTTGTAAAAATATATTCACTACCCACAAAAAAAATACTCGTTACTCGCAAAAAAACATACGTTATCTACAAAAAATACTTGCTATATATTCAAATAATTTAAAATAAATATAACTAATAAATTGCTTAGAATATGCAAATTTTCATGATTTTGATAATATAATCCAAAAGGGCTTAAGAAAATTGTGATTTTCATTTAATTTTGATAATATTTTATTAAGAGCAAAAGGTAAAAAATATAAATAGATAAATACAAATTATTAAGGCAAAATTTAATCTACAAATTCTCGAGTTCTTCTTCCTTCCTTCCCATAGTCTGAATTTTAGAGCAGATTTTTTGGTGAAGAAGTAGCAGTAAAAGAAGAAGATGAAGAGAATATTTGGAGCGAAGAATAACAAAGAACCTCCACCATCAATCCAAGATGCATCTGATCGGGTTTTGATTCAAATTTGCTTTCTCGTTTTCCCCAAATTTCAATCCGAATCGTGTTTTGTTTTGTGGAGAATTAGGGATTGTTATTATTAGATGTTTTGGTTTCTTCTAGAGCTTATCGATCTCTGGGATTTGTTCTGTGCGATCGTCCAAATAAACTAATTGATTTAGCTCTGTGTGTCCAGATTTGGATTTAGAAACGTATTGATTTGTATGGATATTGATGTTTTCAGATTAATAAAAGAGGAGATTCAGTAGAAGATAAGATTAAGCGGCTTGATGTGGAACTTGGCAAATACAAAGAACAGATCAAAAGAACAAGACCTGGTCCTGCTCAAGAAGCTATCAAATTTAAAATCTGCTAACAAGGAGTTGAAAGGAATGATGAAAACCGTGAAGATTCAAGATATTGATGTATATCAGTCTTATCTTGGTTCTTCTTCACGCACTTTTGTATTTGACTTCATAGATACGATTTTGATTATGAATTATTGTTTATTGTATAAAACAGAATTTGCAAGATGAGATGATGGATTTAATGGATGTGAGTTCTGAAATTCAAGAGACACTGGGTAGAAGCTACAATGTTCCTGATGACATTGACGAAGATGACCTCATTTAATGGATGTGAGTTCTGAAATTCAAGAGACACTGGGTAGAAGCTACAATGTTCCTGATGACATTGACGAAGATGACCTCATGGGCGGTATGTTCTTGCTGTGTGTTCTGATCTTCTTTTTGTCCTTCCCTCTTTGCTCTTTATACTGTTTAGGATCGAATATTGGCCTGTGTTCTAAATGAATTTTGTGAATCCAGAGCTTGATGCTCTTGAAGCTGACATGGGAAACGAGACTGAAGCAGATGGAGTACCTTCCTATCTTCAACCCGATAAAGAACCCGATCTTGAAGACGAATTAAACTTACCTCCAGCACCAACAGGAGCTCCACCTGGACGAGCTCAAGTGAGTTTCCTCTTAACTGTTTTCCTTTATTATTTTATTACTCAATACATGTTGAACTCATTTGTTGATAAGAAGTACTAACCTCTATATTGATAAGCCCTCCTATGACACACTTATCTTAGTTGTAGGGTAATCATTAGAGGCTACACTTATCTTAGTTGTAGGGTAATCATTAGAGGCTGGTCCTGTCTTTATGTCCATCTGTTGCTTTATTACAAGATCAGTGATATTGTATACATTATGTCAAATTTGAGAAGATGTTATTTATGGCTGATGAGAGACTTTTGTAATGATGAACAGGCTCAGGATGAATTTGGATTACCGGCGGTACCACATGCATCACTTCGGGGCTAAATTTCGTGTTCACAACTCTGTGTGTGCATAAAGATTTATGTGAAAGCTATTGAGGTTTTAAATCTGTGACTGATGTAATACGTTTTGGTATAACATTGGATCTTTGATTTAGTCTCTATTGAATTAGTTTATAAGGGCCTCTATAGAATCCCAATATTAGCTGCACTCGCATAAAACTGACTAGACTGCCGCGCATAAAGCCATTGTCTTTATGATGTGACACATAAAGAGAGTTCTTGATGATGTGACTTGGATCCCACTTTAAGTTAACTGATTTTTCCTAATGAGGGGTTGAAGACGAAGACCTTCTTATAAAGCTGAAGGCATAAAAAAGCCCATCTCAAAATAAGATGAGGCCCATTAAGGCCCAGAAGATTTTAATGATCCGGTCCAGCCGCTGTTAGTTTTGGTTTTACGGGTCGATTGTTTGTAGTAGTGAGAAACTATTGTAATGGGACTCTAGTGACTTGATTTTGTAATGTATAATAAGTACGAAATAGTAATGCTATTTTGCTGTCTCTAAAAACATAATCAATAAACCAAAACCAAACTCAACATCTTTCTCATAATCTCCTGTGAAATTTTTCTGTGACTATCTTTGACTAAACCAAACAAAAAAGGTCAAATTTGTAAAAGCCAAAATAGTGTTGTAACAGCTAAATATCAAGAAGGAAGAACACACGAAATGTATTATATTCGTGGGTACCTTCTAGACCTTTGTCTTTGTTCTTCTAGTTCATTCATCCAATCAGAAAGCCACAACACTTATCTTAGTTGTAGGGTAATCATTAGAGGCTGGTCCTGTCTTTATGTCCATCTGTTGCTTTATTACAAGATCAGTGATATTGTATACATTATGTCAAATTTGAGAAGATGTTATTTATGGCTGATGAGAGACTTTTGTAATGATGAACAGGCTCAGGATGAATTTGGATTACCGGCGGTACCACATGCATCACTTCGGGGCTAAATTTCGTGTTCACAACTCTGTGTGTGCATAAAGATTTATGTGAAAGCTATTGAGGTTTTAAATCTGTGACTGATGTAATACGTTTTGGTATAACATTGGATCTTTGATTTAGTCTCTATTGAATTAGTTTATAAGGGCCTCTATAGAATCCCAATATTAGCTGCACTCGCATAAAACTGACTAGACTGCCGCGCATAAAGCCATTGTCTTTATGATGTGACACATAAAGAGAGTTCTTGATGATGTGACTTGGATCCCACTTTAAGTTAACTGATTTTTCCTAATGAGGGGTTGAAGACGAAGACCTTCTTATAAAGCTGAAGGCATAAAAAAGCCCATCTCAAAATAAGATGAGGCCCATTAAGGCCCAGAAGATTTTAATGATCCGGTCCAGCCGCTGTTAGTTTTGGTTTTACGGGTCGATTGTTTGTAGTAGTGAGAAACTATTGTAATGGGACTCTAGTGACTTGATTTTGTAATGTATAATAAGTACGAAATAGTAATGCTATTTTGCTGTCTCTAAAAACATAATCAATAAACCAAAACCAAACTCAACATCTTTCTCATAATCTCCTGTGAAATTTTTCTGTGACTATCTTTGACTAAACCAAACAAAAAAGGTCAAATTTGTAAAAGCCAAAATAGTGTTGTAACAGCTAAATATCAAGAAGGAAGAACACACGAAATGTATTATATTCGTGGGTACCTTCTAGACCTTTGTCTTTGTTCTTCTAGTTCATTCATCCAATCAGAAAGCCACAGAGCTTTCAATAATACCCGAGTTGTTTGGATATCATCCAAGCTTAGTTGATATTCAATAATTTGTTCCATTTTCAATAGTTTTTATTTTCTTGAATATACTTATTCCTCTTAAATTGGTGTTCTAAATTGGTGTTTTTTTGCATTAAACCATTAAATATAAGAAGAAGGCTTTTTTTTTTTTTTTACTTTAAGAGACTGTTAGACCAATTCTATAAGCAAAACTATTAGAGTATTGTTGATTTATATATATTTTAAAAAAATAAATCATAGTATGAAACAGCGGCGATTTGAAAAAGAGAAAAAATGATTTATATATCCTTATCTTATAACCATAGTATGAAAGAGCGGCTAGCATAGCCATTAACATCAGAACCATAAGTATCCTCTTTGTGGCTACAGCAAGTTTCTGCAAAGAAGAAACCAGCAAAAAAAACCGAAGATAAGACACACAAGACATTTGTCTTCTCAGATTTGTTTAAAGAGTTCGAAATCACCTGCAGTCTTGTGACCTCCTTGATATCCTGAACTCGTTCACGCCTTTTCCTTCGCTTTGTTGCATTTTTCCCGCTAGGTTCCTCCTTCTCCTACTATGTTCGATCCAAAGATCGTTTTGTGAGAGTAGCTTTCAGAGTGAAATTATTCTGAGAGGTGTTTATTGTTTCTGCTTACCTCAATCTCTTTGACATTGCGTTGTTGTAATACAAATTCATCCATCTGTTGTTTGCTCTTAAAGTTGGAATTGCAAGGGAGCAGGCCAACACCAAACTGGTTCTTGGGTACATCTTTAGGATTAGAACCCATCATATCCCTATGTGCTGCTTGAACATCTTGGCATAACCTTTCCTTTTTCAAGGTCAGGCATTTGCATCGAACCATCACCTTTACCCATAAAAAAATCCCAAATGTAACAGAGACAATAACAAGTAAGGCAGACAATAACAAGTAAGGCAGACAATAACAGAGACAATACCTTTTTCCTACAGTTTTCTAGCAATGGAAACTCCCCTGGATGACATCTCACTGGACACAGATGCGTACAATTTGGTAATTTCCTGATTTTTTGTTTCAATAATGAGCTGTGAAACTGTAAGCTGATAAAAATGAAAAATGAAACGCACTAGTTACCTGTGACAAGGTTCACTGCATGATGTGACCTTTACTTTAGCCTTCTCTGACAATTTATTGAATTTAAAACACTCAAAAATCTCTCCTTCACAGTAGCAATCTTTCTTTATTAGTATTTTGCAAGGTGGGCAGGGACCAGAATGGCATTTCAAAGTACAAGATCTGAACTCGTTCACGCCTTTTCCTTCGCTTTGTTGTATTTTTCCCGCTAGGTTCCTCCTTCTCCTAAGATGTTTGATTCGAAGATCGTATTTGAGAGTGAAATTAATTCTAAAAGGTATTTATTGTTTATGCTTACCTCAATCTCTTTGACATTGCGTTGTTGTAATACCGATTCAGTCATCTGTAGTTTACTCTTACAGTTGGAATTGCAAGGGAGTAGCCCGACACCAAACTGGTTCTTTGATACATCTTTAGGATCAGAACCTGTGGTCCTATATGCTGCTTGAACATCTTGGCATAACCATTCCTTCTTCAAGGTTAAGCACTTGCAACGAACAACCACCTTGATCCATCAAAAAATCAAGACACATAAGATCCAGTATGTAAAGGCAGACAAAACTATTTACAACGCAGTTGCATCAGGGATTACCTTTTTCCCACATTTTTCTGGCAATGGACACTCTCCAGGATGACATATCTCTGGACACAAATGCGTGCAATTCGGCAATTTTCTGCAACAACCTTTTTCCCACATTTTTCTGGCAATGGACACTCTCCAGGATGACATATCTCTGGACACAAATGCGTGCAATTCGGCAATTTTCTGCAACATAAATATCCTCTAGTTTCAAAAGCTGTAGTTTTTTTTAATACCGAGTAAAAAAGAAGAAGCTTAGGAACAAGTGAACAACCACAAGGAGACCATAAGCTGATAATTTGATAAAGTGAAGAAATGAAACACAATAATACAGCACCAGCATGTTAGTTACCTGTGACAAGGTCCACGGCATGAGCGCACCTTCATTTGCTCTTTCTCTGACAGTGTATTGTAGTATATACACTCGAATGCATGCACCATTGCGCCACAGTGACATGATCTCTTTACTAGAGTTTTGCACGGTGGACAATCTTCAGGATGGCATCGCCGAGGACAAGGATGTTGGCATTTTGGTGTTCTCTCCTGAACATTAGTATAAAAGATAAGTAAGTCTTTCCTCTAACTAACTGACTCCGTAGAGAGCTTTTAGCAGCTTCATGGGATTAAACATATCTCTTAAAAGCTATGGCAACATGGGTTTCAACTCTTATTTTGAAACCAATAACATTTAACAAATATAAGCTTGTTGTGAGAAGACTGCAGGATAAGGGAAGATGAGTGAGTATGTGGTGAGATATAAAACATAACCAAAGTACCTTTTGACAGCGGAGATCACACTTTTCACAAGACTCGCTTCTTTTATCTAGTGATGAACTTCTTATATCCAGGGCATGACAGGTAAACGAACAGTAGTGGTTCCCACAAGGAAGAGGGTTTCCACATAAATTATCGCATGCAAATTGGGTTCTGTCAGAGCACTTCATCTAAGCAAACAAAAACAAAATACATATCAAAATGTCGAAAAAAACTGTAAAATAAGATCTCAAAGTCTACAAATAGAAACAAGTTTGATATTGGACATGCATGTGAAATAACTAATATAAAAGAGAACTGAGACCCACCATTTTTTCTGCGGCCAAGTGGTGGCCTACACATGGCCTCCAGACAAGCTCTGGACACGGAGGGCAGGGAGAACCGGGTGTAGATTCCACATGAATATTCAACATCTTCTTTGTTGGTTTAATCATAAATTCTCTGTTAGGAGGAGGTATAGGTCCATGACATCTATGTCATAAGAAGCACAAAAAACGAATGTTTATAAGAAGGGAAAATATCAGAAAATACGAAAGAAAACCATGGATGATAAAGACACCAGCATAATATACTTTAGTTTACACTTGTGCCCACATGGGTATTCTTCATCACAAAGCAGTCGACAAGGAGGACAAGCACCGTAGTGGCATTTATGTGGCTGCATACAAACATGACACAAAATTCAGAAATGGATCTGAACTCGTTCACGCCTTTTCCTTCGCTTTGTTGTATTTTTCCCGCTAGGTTCCTCCTTCTCCTACGATGTTCGATTCAAAGATCGTTTTGTCAGAGTTGCTTTCAGAGTGAAATTATTCTGAGAGGTGTTTATTGTTTCTGCTTACCTCAATCTCTTTGACATTGCGTTGTTGTAAAACCGATTCAGCCATCTGTAGTTTGCTCTTACAGTTGGAATTGCAAGGGAGCCAAACATGACACAAAATTCAGAAATGGAATCAGTTATCAGCCAAAAAAATTAAAATTTCTAAATGCTTATCGTAATTGCTACCTTCCGAATTTGCCCATGCCTGCACAATGGAGTTATGTTACATAATTTACGGCATCGAGGAGGTTTCTGATTTGTTTCAGTGCCACAGGGTACCTGAATCACATTAAACATCCAACTGCGTTGTTAATACAGGTTTAACATACAACAACAGCAAAGGAAACAGAAACTGTAAGGAAACATTTAAAGGCCTAAACCAGTCAGGCAGTCAAGGTCTCAGGATCATTTTTTATTGAAGAGACAAGGAAAGTAAATTGAAACTAATAATCTTGCTTGTTAGGTGTCAGCATCGTTTCATTCTTCCACCAGTTGCCAAAATTAAGAACTTTCTATAGATCCACAATAACAATAGAAGTGACAAGACTATGTATTACGCATATTCACATTTCAATCCATGTTCTCACCTCGAAATGAGTCGCACCACAAGAACATGATATTGTTACCATAATTGGACAAGGAGCACATGGACCTCTGAAATGAATACATCATCAAATAATGTCATTCTATGAGTATGAGACAAAAAGTAATCTTATAATACAAAACGTTAGTCTCAAATTAGAAACCAGACAAACAAAAGAAGTCCAAAGCAAGCCACTAAAGAACATACTGGTGACAAGGAGACTGGCATTTATGATTCCTGCAACGTAGCTTTCTTCCACTTATGATTCCTGCAACGTAGCTTTCTTCCACAAATCTGAAATTCCATAAAAAGCCAGGTGTTAACTATAGCACTATACATTACACAAGAGTGAATGACGCATCATACCTCTGAGCATGGTGGACATTGACCATCACAACAGCGGCGTCTACAAGCATGACGTGCACAATCTCTCACTCTTTGGCATTTCCTCTCACACACCAACTCTTGATGGCAAGGAACCTACTCTAAATTAAATTTCCAAAATCTTTCCATCAACATATGATTTGACTATAATGCAACATGAAACATCAAGAAAAGCTCTCTTTCACCTGTTTTTTCGTTCCTCCGCATCTGCAAGACTTGGTAACCACAAGCCTGCAAGTCTCAAGGCATGGACCGCGGTGGCACCTCTCCGGACACCTATGGTAGCCACAACCAAGAACTTTATCACAAGTGCCGCCACATAAAGGCGCCATAACATCACAAGACAAGTCTTGATAAAATCTTTTGCCACAGGGACAACTTCTCTTTCCTTGATATGGGCACAATCCACATTCTCCAGAATGACATCCTCTCTCACATACATGTTTGCCACAATTAAGCATATTCTCACAAGAAGCCTCACACTGACATCCTCTCTCACATACATGTTTGCCACAATTAAGCATATTCTCACAAGAAGCCTCACACCTAAACACTCTCTCACAGCAATCCTTCTCCTCCTTCACCTTACCACAGCAACACCTATAAACCGCACGTTCCCTGCACGGTGGACACTCACCATCATGACAAATCTCTCTACATTTATGTATATTACAGTCTAAGGCTCTCCCACAGACGTCTCCACAAGAGAATTCCTTGTGCCCACACCGACGAACATCTTCAACACCGCCACAAAAACATTCAGCTTTCACAAGCTTAGGACAAGCTGCACAAGGTCCAGGATGACACAATAGCAAACAACAGTGACCACAATTATTACTCAAAGGCCTCTCACAGACCTCACCGCAAGAATGAGGCAAAATCCATGGATTATCCGCCGGAGGATCCTCTTCCTTGCCGCAATAACAAAGATACCGCCTCGGAATCTCTGATTTCTGATACGACGATCTACATTTCGGACAGTTCCACACAGCCTCCGGTTCAGTCTCATTCGAAGACGGCCTCGTGATTGTACGTGCCGCTTGTAGATCTAAGCACTGACGAGCCCATGACTGAATACAAAAAAGATGAAATACAGCGAAGCATAATGAAGTACATGACCAAGTAGGATCGGTGCGTTTGATACGTTCGAGACAGATTAAGCACGAAACAGCACCAGATGAAGACGAAGCCAGAAACGATTGGATCTTAGCGAGATCGATCGAGGAAGGAGACGAAGATGAGTGACAATCGAGATAAGCTTTGAAGATTGAGTTAGATAGTCGAGACAGATTAAGCACGAAACAGCACCAGATGAAGACGAAGCCAGAAACGATTGGATCTTAGCGAGATCGATCGAGGAAGGAGACGAAGATGAGTGACAATCGAGATAAGCTTTGAAGATTGAGTTAGATAGGATAAGCTTTGAAGATTGAGTTAGATAGATCATTGTGACGGTGCTGATGATTATCTGAATCGGATCCCGAATCTGAATCCGATTCGGAAATGATCTGTTGTGTTGGAGGAGGCTGTGGTGGTGATTTCCACCGGAACTCGGTGTTCGTTGGCCCGGCCATATCAAATATCTTTCTCCTCCATCATCTCCGTTTTAAGGAGAAGTCGAGAACATTAACTAATAACCAAAAGTACCGGTTCAATTGGGAATAACCGGTTAATTAATTTTTTGACCGACTTTGTAATTAGGTGAAATTACAAAATCAGGGCTTTAACGTTTCCTTGAAATTAACCGGTTCAATTGGGAAAATAAAAGCATAATTCTGCTCGTAACTGTTTATACACATGAACTCGAAGTTACAAAATGCCTCTTCATTTTTTAACAAATGCAGATTCAGCCAAGTCAATAGCTCTAGCAAGACCAGCAGCTTTATTCTGACACTCACGGTGTTCATCTTCTGGGTCACTATCAGCTACTACACCAGCTCCAGCTTGAAGATAAGCCACCCACTCACGTCGTTTGTTAGCATCTTTGTAAGAGTACATTGTATTGTATTGACATGCTGTAAGCCACCCACTCACGTCGTTTGTTAGCATCTTTGTAAGAGTACATTGTATTGTATTGACATGCTGTTGGAAAAACAATTGTCCTAAGAGATAAAGCAATGTCCATATCACCAGTGAATGAAACTCCACCAAAACCACCACTATATGGTCCACGCCTTGTTGGTTCTAGCTCATCGATTAGTTCCATGGCTTTCACCTTTGGTGCACCACTTACTGTTCCTACTGGTAAAGCTGCTCGTAGTGTGTCCCAGCAAGTTAAATCATCTTTTAACTCTCCTGTCACCTACACAATATGATTAAGAACAGATTAAGCGAGCCAAAAGACCAAAACCGGTCCTGACATATATATAAGGCCGCAATTTAAAACGAAAAATAAGCTTTCGTTATATAATTTTTTGAATAATAGACCATGCAAGCGAGTTATTTGCTCTGCTTGTGGTCAGGGCCGACCCTGCATTGCATTAGACATTTGATCCCACTGTTATTTGATTAAGACTTACCGTGGAGCTTATATGCATAACATGGGAATAACGTTCGATGTTCATAAGCTTCTCTACTTTTACTGAACCGTATTTCGCAACCTTTCCAACATCGTTACGACCGAGATCAACGAGCATGATGTGCTCAGCACATTGCTTTTCATTACCTTTCCAACATCGTTACGACCGAGATCAACGAGCATGATGTGCTCAGCACATTGCTTTTCATTCTCTAGCAGCTCCTTTTCATATCTTTTATCCTCAGCTTCGTTCTTCCCTCTCTTGCTGGTTCCTGCTAATGGCCGGTTCACTATCTTGTTCTGCTTCGGACAGGATATAAAGGTTAGCTTCAAATATGATATAAAGATTGATGCAACTTTAAGATAAGAGAGCTTTTACCTGCTTTACTTTGGTGAGAATCTCTGGACTTGAAGCTACCATTATACATCCTCTCGCCTGGTGTAGAGTTTAGCGTTAGTTGATTATTCACAATTACAAAATGCAAAGTTGTAGAAGAAAGGTTCTCTCTATTACCAACCTGTAAATAACCCATATATGGACTTGGATTCACAACTCTTAGCGCTCTATAAACTTCAAAAGGGTCTGCAAAAAATAACCCATATATGGACTTGGATTCACAACTCTTAGCGCTCTATAAACTTCAAAAGGGTCTGCAAATGTCCGCCGCTCAAAACGTTGACTCAGCACGATTTGGAAAATGTCTCCTGCAAGTATATGTTCTTTAGCTTTGACCACAGACTCCTTATACTCTTCACATGTCACGTTTGAATTATTCAAAGACGGCCCAAATTGTCGTGTCTGAAGATTCACGTGACCTGCAGACAGTTTTGGCCTACAGAGATTCACAGAAAAAAAAATACACAATTTTTAAGGATAGTAACTATAGGTAGCTCACAAACTTAATCGATTCAAAGAGATACTCACGGCTCAATATCGTGTAACTTAGCCACCAAGTTCTCCAAATGTTGCTCGCCATTACTGTATGCCTTTTCGTAAGGAAGACTCCCATCTAGTCTAATCCAGTGAATAACATATGCTTTCTGTAAAATTTACATGGAATTCTTGTTACTAAATTGGAGATTATCCAGTGAATAACATATGCTTTCTGTAAAATTTACATGGAATTCTTGTTACTAAATTGGAGATTTCTTGGTTTAATCATAAAAGATAGATGGTGACAAGAGGATTACCTTCTCCACGTGATCAAAGACGATTACATCGTCATACATACCAAGATGCATGTCTGGCAAATTCCTATCATCCTCAGGGGCCTTTGAAAATGGCAATTTCCTCTTCTCGACATAGCGAACTGTGTCGTATGAGAAAAAACCAACCCATCCACCTATCGCGATAAAGAAATCTTATCAAGAGATAGCACTTCAAAAGGAAAATCAAGAACACTAAGTGCAATCAATCTTCTATCTCAAAACGAAAGAAAAGATACTCAAGAACATAAAGGCGAACTGGAGACTATTGTTTTAGGGCCAAAAGGTAGAGTGCAAACTAGATCACATCAGGGACAGAATGACCAGCAAAAGAAAGGGAAAACTGAAAGCTATTTACTTTATCAATTGCTCTTGGGAAATCAGACGTACGTGCGTTTTTTTTTTTTTAAGGTCAGGAACGTACATGTGGGAAATCAGACGTACGTGCGTTTTTTTTTTTTTAAGGTCAGGAACGTACATGTCTGCTACTAGGAATCCCCCATTGAAAAATGTAAAAGACCCAATATGATACGGCATGTCCCCAGTACAAAGTGGTTCATTATAAGCAATCAAGAAGGATTCTTACCACAAAACGCATCTGGAAGGTCCTGCACTAGTTGAGGATCAGGGTTCCACGTCTCAGAGATTTTTCTAGGGATCTCCATTGGATCTTCCACGTATTCCTCAGTCATGCTTTCATTTTTATGATCCATAACTATAACTTTATTCTCCTTTGCCACAATCTCCATTGCGGGTTGAGCCCCAACAACGCTATATCGACCCTATTGACATCGATCACAAAAAGGAACAGTTAGAAATCAGACTTATTAACTAGTAAAAAGAATAAAAGATCTTTTAAAAAGAAACAAAAAAACTCTTACAACGCTTGACATCTGAGAACCTGGCTCAACAGACTCAAAAAGAAAGCTAGGAGCCTCACGGTCATCTTCTTTGACCAAACAACGGTAAGCAAGAACAGGAGTAAGCTAAGCAAGAACAGGAGTAAGCTGATCAGAGAATATGCAGCGGTAAATAGGTATAAGGTTTGTGCTCTTAGCAGCATCTGCCAACTTTTTAGAATCGCTTACTGCAATCAAAAGTTCACAAAAAAATCATGAATCTTATTTTCATACTATTCTACGCTCAATCACTCTAATTCGAGACATGAATATTCACATTCACAATCAAATTTAACAAAACTTCAAAAAAAATCATGAATCGGACTTGTTTCTTACTACTCTAAGCTCAATATGTAATCCGAGACATGAAGATTCACATTCACAATCAAATTTATCAGAACATCAAAAGAAAACTGAAGATTCAAAATAACCGTTGGAATCTAGAGAAAACAGTCAGAGAAATGATTCTAGTTTGAATACTCGACCTAATTTCTGTTAATCAAATTTTCCCGCATTTTATCAAAAACCCCAATTAATTCAAACATTTCACCTATTGAAGCTTCCGGCGATACAGAGACGCATTTAATCGAACGGAAAGAAGGCGCGTAAGCCGAGCTTCTACCGGAAACTCCAGTAACGGACGTCACAGAAGAAGAAACTCCGCGAGAAGGAACAAGACGACGAGAGAATCTCAGTGGTTTCACCGTCGTTACATTCATCAAAGAAGACATCGTAACGGCTACAAACTAGGTGGGATCCGGCGGCGAAAAATGTGAAAAATCGGAGAAGATTCAGAGAAGACGGCTAAAAAAGTAATTTATTTGTTGAATTTTATATTCGAAAGGCGTAATGGCGAATGATTAAGAAGGAGATGGTATTATTTATAAAAGATGGGCCGTAGTATATTACTGTAATACCCCTCACCTGTATTTTTTTGCCTAATTTTTCACTGAGACACGTGACATGGTTATATCTACTGTGTAGAGTACGTGGATGGTTTGAACCGCAGTCTTTTATTTTATTTGGTTTGGATAATAATAAATTAAAGAACCAAAAAAAAAACATAATTTTCCAAAAGAATATGATTTTAAATGTTTTAATTGAGAAAGAACAAATAAAATAAACATAATTTTCCAAAAGAATATGATTTTAAATGTTTTAATTGAGAAAGAACAAATACCTAATTATCTGTTATACCTGAAAATCATAATTAAATATTCTCCGTTTCATTTTAAATGTTGTTTTAGCTTTTGTTTTTCTTTTCAAAATAAGTGTTGTTTTCAGTTTTCAAGCGTGAAGCTCCTATGCAGATTTCCCCTGAAGGTCGTAGATTTTCTATAGTACCTGATGAAGTATTCACTAGAGGGGCAATTGTTCACCAAGACTTCATTGTTGGCAAGTTCAATACGTTATACATACTTTGTTTAAAATATCGGCAAAACACTTAAAAAATCGGATTTGATCTCAAGTCGGAGCAAAATGCTTCGTTAATTTGGATGATAAATTGGTGTTTCAGTTCAAATAATCTAGGTGATTTAAAACAGTTTTGATTCTTAATTTTTCGGTTTAACTTTAGTTAGAATTTTTTTCAAATTTTTAGTATTTTATATTAGAGTTCAAAGTAAAATACAAAATATTCAAATTTTTAGTATTTTATATTAGAGTTCAAAGTAAAATACAAAATATGATTAAAATTCGAAGTTAATTGATAATAATTTTTAATTTGCATTGCATATTTAAATTTTAAGGTTTTTAATTTTTAAAGAAAAAATTCTTATCACTTATACATAGAAATAGATAAATACTATATTATATTATTTTATAGAAAATTAGAATTAATTACATTAACTTTTAAGATTAAAATTAAAAACCATCTAATCCTGATTAATTCGTCTACGCAATAGATTCTTATCACGATTAGTTGCGTCTAACAATTTTTAAAAATATTATTTATATATGTTTGTTTTATATTTCCATTTAAAGACAGTTTTTTTTCTCACCCAAATTTTGAAATAAACCTTTTTGGAGAAAAAGACATATATCATAAAACCATAATTGCATGTTTTAAAGATGAATTTTCTTTCACGAAATCGAATTGATTTCATAAAAGAATGAACCATTTTCTTTTGTTGGAACTCAAAAGCATTATCTTGTTATATTGTTCAAAGTATTTACTTTGTTTTAGTCAATTTCAAAAGTCTTTCTTTGTATACGCATTACAAGACAAGTCGTTTAATAGACACTCACTAATCAACATCAGTAGTCTTTCTTTGTATACGCATTACAAGACAAGTCGTTTAATAGACACTCACTAATCAACATCAGTAGATTACAATTTGTTTCTAACATATTTAAATTAAAGCCGGCAAATAATATGAATTTTTCCTGAGACTTTGAAAGAAAAATCCAAAGGCTTATGTAAAAAAATATTATATGAATAACATCCAACATAAAAAAATATTTATATTAAAAGATTCTGAATTGTATATGAAGCATTATGATCAATCCATTTACTTTAACTTGATTGTGAGTTGAAATTATAGTAATCTTAATATGATAACTAGACATTTACACCCCGTGCAATGCACGGGATCCAGTAATTAAATAAATTAATTATCGGGATACCAATGATGTGTAAACAATCAAACTAAGTTCTGCCGAATTAATGCAAAATAGCAGAAGCTCTTTTATATCAATTATTAATAATGTATTATTATTAGTAATCTATTAAAGCAAAAGTTCTATTGACCAAAAAAAAAGTTACATCTAGCTGCATATTTATATAATGACTAGACTACAAAAATGTATATTTTTGTTATTTCTCTTCTGACAAAGAATCTAATACAATTATTTTTATGCTAATTAGTCATGTATATTTTTTATGCTAATTAGTCATGTATATATGTTGTATAATTAGGATCCAATGAAAACTAAATTAAAAAATCAAATTTCTTGAAAAGAATAAAATAAATTAAAAATCATACAGTTATTCGGTTGCTCAGGAAAATCTTATTATTCTTCTAGTTGTTTTTTATTTACCAAACCTCTAAACTCTTCCTTGGTTAGTCCTCCACTCCCCAGCTCTTTTTGAGAAACTTCCGACCTCTTTCACTTCTTTGCTAGACGAACGTTTCACTACTATATTTATAGCCAACTACAATATATCAGAACTTAACATTATTGAAAATGTTATTGTTTAAAGTCTAGTATTATCTTAAATGTTAATAACTAAATAACAATTAACAACAATTAACAATTTTATTAAGATATTTAAATATTTAGTTTCCATTAATAATTTTATTAAGATATTTATATATCTAGTTTCCAATTTTTTTAATAAAAACTCAATTCTTAATAATCTAAATTAGAAAATTGTAATTAACGGTTGAGATTTCAATCACTTGACACGTATCACAATCTTGTATTTTATCATGTTTCAAACCCTTCTTTATATAATAAGATAGGGTTTTGAAATCACATTTTCTCTACTAAATTGGTTGGATCAGAAAATAATTTAGGTATAACCCAAAATTAGATTAATATGAATTTGATTTGATCCATTTTGCCCAAAGAATCGTTAAACAAGGTCAGCCGAGATTAATATATAGATGAATAATTATCTCAAATATAATATGACAAATATATATATCATAGAAAAAAACCATTGATAAAAATTGTAAATCAATCCAATATCAATGAAATTTTAATTAACAATTCATTTAAACAAAATACAACATAAAAGTAAAAAGACGATTAAAAAACTTACAGTTTGAAGAATATCAATTTCTATGGACGAGACGCTAAAACAACACCATCACTGATAGATTAGTTTCTATGACCTTTTCAAATAACTTAGTTTCTACAGGGCCGTTCCAATGTTTTTGAATGTCTAGGCAAAAAAATTTTTTTTTATGCCTTTATAGTAGCGTTATACAGAAAATAATATAAAACTGTTTACGAACAGGGCCGTTCCAATGTTTTTGAATGTCTAGGCAAAAAAATTTTTTTTTATGCCTTTATAGTAGCGTTATACAGAAAATAATATAAAACTGTTTACGAAAGCATTTATGAAAATATTTTTAAAATTTTTTGATGCCCTTAAAACCTTATATGTTTATAAATTTTAAAAATATGCCCTTAAAACCTTATATGTTTATAAATTTTAAAAATTTAGGTCGAAAATGTCTTTAAATATCTACAAATCTTTAAAAATTGTATGTAAAATATACCCCCGAAACTGTGATGTCCTAGATGACCGCCTAACTCGCCTATGCTCCGGAACGGCCCTGAGTTTCTATGACCTTTTCAAATAACTTAGAATCTTTTTCTATGTATAGACAATTATCTTACACACTTGTCAAAGACTTTAATTGTGAATATTTCGATTAATGATGCATTTAAGAGTTAAAGAAAAAAAAAACAATATAAATAAACACATAAAAGCTCAAAGCGTCAAACTGGTAACATGTGTAATGGGAAAAATGTCAATTAAACCCTCAACTTCTATATTTATCAAAAAAAACACACGTACCGTATCGGACCCAAAACAAAACAAGATACTTTTATATTTATCTGTTTAAAACCGAAAACTTTTAAATTCGACCCAAAATTAAACATGACGTTAGATCACTTAACGGAAAAAATAACGGTGTTAATTAACGGATGACGTGGCGATGACA
>CM071721.1:5965791-5975922 GCA_036630335.1 Physaria fendleri | reverse complement strand
GATTGTTAGTCTATGGAAATTGAAAATAGACATGGAAACCTCGAGAGTAGTGGGGTAGGGTGTTACATGGTTGGCTCATAAGATTCATTCAAACCCATCAAAAACTTAGTTACTCTGGATCTCTGTTGCAGTCTATCCCACATAGCAGCTTCATTGCACTCACATTTACCACAGGTACAAACTGGAAGCTCTACATAGTTCTTGTATTCCTCCCATAAAGTAACTAGTTCTGTATAATGCGAACTAACATCCATGGCTCCTTGCTGAATAGTACTCAATCGTTGCTCTATTTCATAGACTTTAGGAGCATCATCCTGTTTAAACCTGGCCATTAAGTTCTTCCAAATCGCTTCTGCTGTAGACATGAACAAAAGACTCTGGCCTATTTTCTTGGTAACAGAATTCATCAACCAAGTAGCCACCATATCATTACAACGTGACCAAAATTCATCAACCAAGTAGCCACCATATCATTACAACGTGACCAAGAACCAGTATCCTTATGATCACTAGAAGGTTTAGGTATTGTTCCATCTATAAAGCCCAACTTATTTCTAACATTAAGAGCCATACGAACTGATTTTCTCCATGAATGGAATTCTGATCCACAACTCAACCTATCAGAAACGAGAATCATACCAGCGTGATCCGAGCTATGGAGAAAGTAGGGATTGTCGTAGACATCTACAGATGTATTTGATTGACGATCTTGATTGCGCCGTGTTTCTTGATTCCGATTAGAATTCGATTGATTTTGAGATGATCGTCCTCATGTTCACCCTCTTGAAAAATCTCACTCATCTTTTAACAAAGAAAAGATAGAATAAGGATCGAGAATGAGAAAGACATGAGCTGATCAAAGAAGAGCTTGAAGAAGAACGGATCTTGAATCGCAATTGAAGCTGAAGTCTGAATAATTAGAAGACAATCGATAGCGCAGGAGCTGAGAACTTCCCGGAAAACAAGATCGATCAGCTGAAGACGAAAGAAAATCGTCGAGAAATCTATTGAATCGGAGAAATCAACAAAGATTGCTACAAGAACGAAGACTCGAGAACGCTTCACCGGAAAATAAACCAGCGAAGGAGAAAGACAAAGATCGACGCCGAGAAACGTCGAGATGCGGAAGAATGAAGATGAAATCACAACGGCCAAATGAGATGCGGAAGAATGAAGATGAAATCACAACGGCCAAATCCGTTGCTCTGATACCATATTTGATTCAGATGATTAAGGAAAGAAAATATTTCATCTTATTGATTTGGGAAAAGAATACAAAGTTTATATACAAGTAAAAGGAAATAACCGGGACAAATCGGATAGGTTACAACTCTAAGGTAAATAAGAAATAATACAAAGTTAAAAGTAACTATACAAGATTAAACGTAACTATACAACTAATATCGGATACACTTAATTTTAAAGTTCTTTGAATTTTATTTTTCTTAATAAAACGTAAATTTCTTATTCATCATAATAAAGTTAATAGATTATGATCGTAACCTATTTTTGTAAGTTCTTTAAATATAAAGAAACTTGATTCGATGTGTCAACCAAATGATTGCATTAAAATAGATTTACGTGACTAATTATCAAATTCGAGATTAGTTTTTGTTTTTTAACACAAAAACTGAATCTTAACAATTGACTATCTACCAAGTTGATTAACTAAAGATGTGAACTGGTCACTTAACAAACAACTCAAAAACACACTTCATCAAAACCACCTCTCTGTCTTTAACACTATCTCTCCAATGTCTTCAAACTGCAATGAGATCACTTCTTCAAGAGTAGCGATCATCGGTGCAGGTGTTAGTGGTTTAGCAGCTGCTAAGAACTTAGCTCATCACAACCCGACCGTATTCGAAGCCTCTGATTCTGTTGGAGGTGTTTGGAGGAGCTGTACTTACGAGACGACTAAGTTACAATCAGCTCGAGTTGATTACGAGTTCTCTGATTTCCCATGGCCTAATAATAGAGATGATCCTAGTTTCCCATCGTACGTTGAGATCTTAGATTACTTGGGGCTGCAAAGAAACTTTTCTGTCTCATTCTTATAATATTTTTCAAATGATAGTCAAAAAAAAAAAAATTGTCCATCACAAGTACGTACACGTCTACGTAGGACGACGTTCCAGAATGTAATTAGATTGGAATGGAGTTAGTTTTTATCTATTCCTCAAATAATAAAAGTCAAATAGACTAAGAAGCTCTTAAAATATATATCAAATTCGAGAAGAAAATTAAAGCAAGTTAAAGGAGAAAATATTCCATTAAACTTCTTGAAAGTACTTAGAAATTTAACACGAACAAATACTCACTTGAGCAAATACAAGAAGCAAAATTATTAATTAAACCGCATATGCTTGGAGAAATTTCCTCACAACAACCACTTAATTTCTATACGAAAATATAACACCTTAGATCTTTCAAGCCTCCTCTAAAACTAACTAATATTCAAAACCACGTGCTCCCTAATAGATCCGATACCCGACCCGACCCAAAAACACCTTATAAATATGCCCATGCATTCAACATGCAAACTCACAAACAACTCAAAACACTCTTCTTCAAAACAACCTCTCTCACCAATGTCTTCTAACAACAATAAGATCACTTCTTCAAGAGTAGCCATCATCGGTGCAGGTGTTAGTGGTTTAGCGGCTGCTAAGAACTTAGCTCATCACAATCCGACGGTATTTGAAGCCTCTGATTCTGTTGGAGGTGTTTGGAGGAGCTGTACTTACGAGACGACTAAGTTACAATCGGCTCGAGTTGATTATGAGTTCTCTGATTTTCCATGGCCCAATAATAGAGATGATCCTAGTTTCCCATCGTACGTTGAGATCTTAGATTACTTGGAATCTTATGCTAAGCATTTTGATCTCCTCAAGTTCGTGAAGTTTGGCTCTAAGGTTATCGAAGTTAGGTTCACCTGATTCTGTTGGAGGTGTTTGGAGGAGCTGTACTTACGAGACGACTAAGTTACAATCGGCTCGAGTTGATTATGAGTTCTCTGATTTTCCATGGCCCAATAATAGAGATGATCCTAGTTTCCCATCGTACGTTGAGATCTTAGATTACTTGGAATCTTATGCTAAGCATTTTGATCTCCTCAAGTTCGTGAAGTTTGGCTCTAAGGTTATCGAAGTTAGGTTCACTGGTGAGGGTGAAGTTCCTCAGATGGTTGAACTTGGTGCTTACGGTAAGTTATTGCCTGGAAAACCGGTCTGGGAAGTTGCCGTTCAAACCGGAGATTCTGGCGATATTCAGGTTATTTGTCTGAAAAAAATTTACATGTCCCATATGTATGCATGCATTGAAAATTTCCGACTAATTTCCAACCATTTGTAACAAATTTCCGCTATTTTGATCGGAAATGGCGCATTTTTATGTAGTAACAAGAGCAATTGTGCATAGAACTTCCAAATGTTTTTGTTTTACTACATGCTTCATTAACATTTGTGAATTAATATTATTGTATAATTTTTTGTTATTAATGTATGTATATGTGTTTGTGCAGTGGCATGCATTTGAGTTCGTGGTAGTGTGTACCGGAAAATTCGGCGACGTTCCAAGAATACCGGCTTTTCCGGCAAAGAAAGGACCGGAGATATTCAAAGGAAAGGTAATGCACTCAATGGACTACTGCAAATTAGAGAAAGAAGAAGCTTTTAATCTCCTCCGTGGTAAAAAAGTTGCGGTCATCGGCTATAAGAAATCTGCCATTGATTTGGCTTTAGAGTCTGCTTTAGCTAATCAAGGTACATACATTGATTTGGCTTTAGAGTCTGCTTTAGCTAATCAAGGTACATACATGCATCCTTCATTTTTATTTATTAAATTCTCTTTCACGACAAAAGTCTTCTGTTTAGTAATAGTTAATAAACTATACTCTAATAATTTGCTCAAGTCAAAATAAAACAAAAAAATATAGCAATAGTTGTCTTTGTTTAATAGTATTATTTCTTTTCTGTTGGAGTTGACCGTTAATGTTCTATGCTATAAGAAATCCGCCATTGATTTGGCTTTAGAGTCTGCTTTAGCTAATCAAGGTACATACATGCACCCTTCATTTTTATGGACAAAAAGAATCTAGAGTGGGATGATGGATTCTTAATCCCCCAAAATTGTTGGAGTTATTAGCCATTATATATAAAATAATTAAAGAAATTACTTAAAATTATGCAGGAGAAGGAGGAAAAGCATGCACAATGGTAGTGAGAACAACACATTGGGTGTTTCCACATTATTGGGTGTGGGGACTACCATTCTTCATGTTCTACTCGACAAGTTATTGGGTGTGGGGACTACCATTCTTCATGTTCTACTCGACAAGGGCTTCTCAGTTCTTGCATGAGAGGCCTAACCAGAGCTTCCTTAGAACCCTCTTTTGCCTCCTCTTCTCTCTTCTGGTTAGTCATTCTAAAAACCCTTCTCACTTCTCTATAAATTGTGCACAATCATGTGAAACTTTCTAAGCTTTTCCTAACAAATATATATGTGAAAAACAGCGCGCTGCAGTCTCCAAGTTCATCGAATCATATGTTCTGTGGAAGTTACCTCTAGAGAAATATGGTCTTAAACCTGACCATTCTTTCGAAGAAGACTATGCTTCTTGTCAAATGGCGATAGTTCCAGAGAAATTCTTCGAGGAAGCGGATAAAGGGATGATCCGGTTCAAGAAATCATCAAAATGGTGGTTTTATGACGAAGGGATTACATTTGAAGATAGTTCTAAGTTAGAAGCTGATCTTGTGATACTTGCGACTGGTTATGATGGGAAGAAGAAGCTCAAAGCTATTGTTCCTGAACCTTTCCGAACTTGGCTCGAGTTTCCAGGTGGTGTCATGCCTTTATACAGGTACCTACATATATGAAATGTCAATATTATATTATGAAATATTTTTACCATATAAAATCAGTTAACGAAGCCTAAATAAGTTTCAGGGGAACAATACATCCATTGATACCTAATATGGCTTTTGTGGGATATGTTCAAAGCAACTCGTCCTTATGGTTCTCAAGATTACCGACTCGGTCCGGAAGAATAAGATGGTTCAAACTAAATTGAGTGTTTACCGACTCGGTCCGGAAGAATAAGATGGTTCAAACTAAATTGAGTGTGTTATGTTTAGTGAATGTTTTTACGAATTGTTGTCTGATGGATTTATAGTATAACGAATAAATGTTCCTGAAAAAAAAAAAAAGAATAAATGTATTTCACAATAACTCAGGGCTATATGTCTTATTGGACTCGAATTTGTCTATTGACACGAACAACAAACACATTAGTCAGCGAGAGTTTCTGGGTGTAATTAGTTTAGCAATGAGGGTTAGCAATCGCTTCAAATTGGTTGAACCCTCTTAAACCCTAATTCGGTTTTCCTTAATCTTCCAGCAATGTAGGAGGATCTGCTGATATTGCAGGAAAAACGCGGCTCCGGCATCAATACGACACAGAATCTGGTCAAAAGACCTCTGAGGTAATCTGATTGTGTTCCTAGTTTTGTTCGAATAGTGATCATTCACGAATAAAGCCAAAAAACTTGTAGAACTTTGGGTCCTAAGAAAAGTGAGTGATGTTCTTACTTTCTTGGAGACAACAAATTTTCTCCGATTCTCTATAATTGTGGATGATTGGTCTGCTCATTACAAAAAAAAGATGGAACGAAATGAAACGAGGGTAGATTCTTTGTTATAGCTCAAAATAGACTATGATAATCTTTGTTATAGCTCAAAATAGACTATGATAATTCCTAATTTCACATCAGATAACGCTTGTAATTTGTAATGGTTCGCAAAAATGATCTGACATCTTATATATCCAATTTTGGTACAGTTAACACAAAGGCATTGTTACTTATTCTCCTTCTTGAGCGTGTTTCAGTACCCAGTTTACTCTGCTCAAAGCACCTTGTCAAAGAAACTTAGTTTAGTTTACTTCCTCTGTGCCTATTAGCTTGTGGTAATGGAAATTGAGATTGCATCATACTTGGAAAGACAAGTATATTATTTCTAGAGGAACTTATATATGCTATTTTCATGCCTTCAGGCATGTCTATACAAACAGGAAGGAATAGCTATGACATAGTGTATGTAATCTATTTTGCTAAGTGACTGTGTAGTTAGTATGAGAAAAATAATGGTTGGCGGGATTTGAATCTCACTTTACGGAAAGTGATAGAGGCTGATTTGTAAGTTGTAACATTGAATTAGAAATGCTCCTTATGAAATTCAAACCGTGTGGTTGTTTCTTGGCTCATGTCTTGTGCTTGCTTTTTCAACTCCTTTGCCACGGTTGATATGCCGCAGTAAAAAACTCCAACTCCTTTGCCACGGTTGATATGCCGCAGTAAAAAACTCCTGCACAATTTCGATAAATTGTTTTTACATATTCTTTTTAATACCTGGCCTAAGTATTGGCAAACAGATTCGATTGTTTGCCTGTGTTGCAAATTTTTATTTCTTTTCCAGAGGTACTAATTCGTTGGTCCTAGAATTGATGTTTATCAAATGTGTTGCTGGTAAGCAGCTGATTATATAGAATATTTACCGACTGTTGAATTTGGATGTTTTCTTGCTATGCTACTGAAGACTTCTTTCCAGTTGGGCCTGGCGAAATGTGTTCTCACCTGTTTAATGATTTTACCTTGTTAGTTATTGGTAATATTGGGAATAGTTTCTAATTATATGCCCTGCCACAATTCTTACCCGTGTTCCGGATAGAATATCAACCCCATGTTTTGCATGGTTCAAAGCCTGAACCATTTTTATCAGGGTTGATCTTGCATCACCTTCATCATATACGCTTGTAAGATAGTTGTGCAACTCAATCTGGCCCTGTATTATGAGAAGTATAAGGATTATGTTAGTATATCCGTCACCATATAAAGTGGTGATAAAAATAGATTATATGGTAGTTTTTGTTACTCTGCAGTCCATGTCTGATATTTCCTCCATTACTCCTCTAAATATTTCCTCCATTACTCCTCTAAACCATTCAACGGATCCTGGCTCCCTCGTAACCCAGTAGAAGTGAGCCTTTAATGCTTTCTTTTTTCCTTCATTAGTTGAAGTTGGGGTTATCGTGCTATATGAAGATGTATTGCTATTCCAGCTGAAATCCGATGGGCTGAATTCATTGTCCTGTGCATAGGAAGTGTAGAGATATATATTTGATGCAAGGTTCTTGAAAAGATTAATTTTTCTGGTACTGGGCTTACTGTTTGTTCATCTCTTGAATTGTTCAGGAGATCCTTCAAGATGCTAATGAAAGGAGTAGCTCCTATCCCCAATCCAATTAGGAGCAAGACATCGTAGCTTCTGTAGTCCTGTGCTGGAGCTCCATATGGACCATCGACCAGTAATTTCGGTCGGCTGCCAAATACAGGATCAACGAAAGGCATGTTAATACTAGTTAGGTAACTGTAGAAAGGAGAAAGATAAGAAGGTGTTATACTGTGATGATTCAATATTGCAATAGGCAGAGAATTTTTGACGCCCAATTACACGTGTTGAAAGATCTTTGCCGACAGTCAGAACTCGTCGAAGTTCTTCTGTCCAGTCTCCAACTGTTCGGATGTGAACACTAAGTTGGTCATCTCGTTCGGATGTGAACACTAAGTTGGTCATCTCGGTCATCTCCTGGTGCAGAGGTAATAGAAAATGGGTGCCTGAAAAAGTTGAGGGAATATCTTTCTGAGAAAAACCGGAGATGTTTAACACCATGGAAATTTGGCATCAGTACTCACCATTCAAATCGAGAGATGGTTGGACACTGCAAGAATATGTATTGACCGCTCTTGTACTTGAATCCTGGAGGCTTTGACATGATTAAGCTGAGTACTTCTCCAGGTAGCATAGAAACCTGCAGATACCAGATTGAAAGGTCATGGCTCTATTTTGTTAATACAAAACCTTTTGACAGGAATGAATGTGGTCGGTTTATGGTGGCTGCCTTGAGGATTTTGACAGAGTAATGGTTTGACCTACTAGCTCGCAGACTTCTTTCTGCCACATAGAGCACCAAAGGAACCGAGATGTACATCCAAGTCTGAGAACAGTGGTAATCAACATAAGATAAGTTTCAAGACATTTTTGCAAAAGATTAAAAGCAAAGTGAGATTATGTTTGCTGCTGCTTACAGTTTTCTGATACCACTTATCGGCGAAGAACAGGAAGGTCCCGTGGACAATAAGCATGATGTAGACAACCACTAGTTTATAATCCGGGGAAAATCACATACCAAATGGGTACCAGCATGAACAAGTATCCCAATCACTATGCCACATGCAATAATCTGGCACACAAATGGGACAACAGAGAGACAAGGAGACTTGATCTCAAGTTTTGGATCAATGAAGAACGGAAACTAGAAAGAGGCATGGAAGGTTGTATAGTATTTTTACCTTATGGAAATTGATGTTATCATCAAAAGGAACACAAGCTCTAGCGCGTGTAGATCTTAGCCAAGTCAATGTGTTTCTACAAACAGGTAACAGAACAAGAGCCATATTGAGCTTGAGAGTCTCTGCAGCTCCTTTAGCAGTGGTTAAGCAATAACCCATGACCTTAAAAGCAGCTTTGTCAGCTTGAGAGTCTCTGCAGCTCCTTTAGCAGTGGTTAAGCAATAACCCATGACCTTAAAAGCAGCTTTGTCTCTATACTCTAGAAACTTCCAGACAAAGAGAATGGTCATAAGCATGATCCATAATAACAGAACCCAACTTCGTTGCCAGTTATCTAGAATCAGACATTGAAGTTTCTTTCTACATTTCCGAACCACATTACGAGGTTTAATTAGGTTCCGTCTTGGTGTACTCACTCCACCACTTGGTGTGCTAAGTGGTCTACTGTAATTCATGTATGCTAAGTGGTCTACTGTAATTCATGTATGTGTCTCTCTGAAGTAAGAGTGTCTCCAATTGCCATAACTGAAACAAGAACACAAGAGAGTTAAGAAACATAGTGTTATCTAAAGTGAGAAGGATATGTAATGTTTTTGAAAACCTCAATGTATCCTAAATTCTCAGGATCAAGTTCTTCCATGATGAGAGATGCATACTCTTCTGCTTGTTCCTTAAGTTTTGCTAATTTGTTTGCGCGGGTAAAAAAAAAAAAGAGAAGAAGACTGCAAGAGGAAACATTTTGAAAGTTTGGTGAAAGATTATTTTACGGGGCCATTATTTGAAAATTAATACCTTTTTGCACCGTTGATTGCGTGAACTAACAGATCCAACGGCTAACAACAACAACGTGTTTTAAATGATATACCTATCTATCATGATATAAGTTGAACATTTCTATTGCATTACCTTAAATACAATTTACTAATGTATAGAGATTAACTAAAAAATGTATTTCTTTATGCTTAAATAATTCCCAAAATGTTAGTAGAAAATTACAAGTTGCTCACCGCAGAGATAATGATGCGCTTAGCATTAAAAGCTGCATTTCAAGAGTATTAAGAACTCTTAAAGAGATATATTGATTGTTTCACAAGTAACTCCTGTGTTGAAGAAAAAAAATTACTTCTTTGATTTCTTCTCTAGTGATTCTCCCATCTCCGTTGCTATCAGCCCTGTAACAAAACCGGTACCAGTTAAACTCTATATTTCTGTAGTAACACAGCAAAAAATTTAATAACAAAATTGGAGCCATTAAACATAATTTTATTAAAATGACAGAATAAGAAAGGAATTGAATGTAAACCATAATATTGCTGATTTAAATGTTTTGCAAAAAAAAAAAGAGAAAATGTGCAAAATCATTTTGGCGTCTGGTGCAATAAGAGTCATAATCATCTATATTACCTGCAAGTAACTTATTGTGGGAAATAAAAAAGACTGCAAGAGGAAGCATTTTGAAAGTTTGGTGAAAGTTTATTTTACCGGGCCAAGTAAACCCTGGCCATTATTTCAACATTAATACCTTTTTGCACCGTTGATTGCGTGAACCAACAGATCCAATGGCTAACAACAAGAACGTGTTTTAAATGATATACCTATCTATCTTGATATAAGTTGAACATTTCTACTTGACAAAAAAAAAAAGTTGAACATTTCTATTGCATTACCTTGAATACAATTTACTAATGTATAGAGATTAACTAAGAATGTATTTCTTTTT
>CM071721.1:5936525-5947284 GCA_036630335.1 Physaria fendleri | reverse complement strand
CAAAATTTACTATCCTTGCAGGCTGGTATGGCAATATAGGTTTCAAATTTTTGGGATTTAGATATTTCGGATATCTATATAATTTACTCGATTGGGCATTTTAGAAAATTAGGTCAGGTTCTTTTAGATTCGGGAAGAATTCGGCTGTCTTTAAATACTTCCACAATAATCTGAAAATTTGAAAAATTTGAAAATAAATGAATCTAATTGTTAATTTTTTATCTTATGAATAGAAAATATTTATCTTATATAAACTTACTAATTTATGTTGATTTATTTTTTGATATATAGTATTTGATCTATATTTTTATTTTTTTTTGTTCACTCATCCACAAATAATTATTTTTAGTTTGAATTATAAAATTTTAATTTGTAATGATAGTTTATTGGAATAAATATTTATTTACAATATGTACTGATTAATAAATTTTATATATTGTTTATATATTCTCTATATATTATTTGAGAAACAAAATAGCTAATTTGTCGTGGATCACCAGAATCATTTTAACGAACCATATTTCCATTATGATTTGATTATAAGAATAATTATAAAATATATCATTACAAATATTATTTTATTAATTTTAATAAAAAATAAGTAAAGCCGTATGCCGAGAATTACCAAGTTTGTAATTATATATTTTGAATATTTTTGGGTTTTCATGAATATCGGATTTATGTTAGGTTCGGATTAGAATATTCGGGTAAAAATATACCGTTCATATATTTATATTTATATCAGTTCGGGTTTGAACTTGAAATTTTTGGATTGGGTCTAGTTTCATGTATTTTGCCCATGCCTATTGCAGGATGAGCCAATTAGTTAAATGCATCACATTTCGTCTTCTTCTATCTTCAATCATACATCGCCGTGCCGTTTCAGTTATCTTAAAACTAATGATGGTAGGCTTTAGAGATACATCAAGGTTAGGCCTCTAAGTTTAATACTAAGTTGCAAAGTCATAGTCTAAATTTAACACTAAGTTCAATATTAAGTATTTTCATTACAATTCATACAAACTCTCTCTCTCTCTCACTATCGTCGTTAAATTCGGCAAAGCTTTCGTTTTCTTAATTATGGCAATTTCTTACATCCTTTAGTTTAGTCTCTTCTTTCTCCACTTTTGTCGATTCAGACACAGAGAGAGAAAGACCCCAAAGAAAAAGGAGACTTTTTGTTTTTTTTTTCTTATCATGGGACAAGAAAGACCTAACGACGAAGAAAATCCCATTCCCATGTTACATGATCTTCAAATCTACGGTGTTCCACCGCCTCATTCACCACGTTTAGCCCCGACATTGTTTTCACCAGTCGTCGGAGAAGTGAATCTAAAACAGATGGTGAAACGAGGGAAGAAGAAGAGATATAGAGCTTGTTGTTATGAGATAACAACTGCTTTAACGTCTATTTGTGTTATTGTTATTTTGGGTTTTTTCTTTGTTGTTAATTGGATTATGCTTTCAAAGCTTCATGAAGGTCGTGTTTGGCTTAGGACTGGATTCTCTAAGAACACAAAACTTGTTTTGTCACAGGTTAATTATTTGTTTCTTTAGATTATTTGTGTTACACTCTTTTCCCATGCAAAAAGAATGAAACACAAATAGATATTTCGTTTGTTAAAAGATTGTATACTTCATTTGATTTAAATTTTGGTGTTTCTCGGGCTAGCTCATATCTTGTCATAGTGTAGGTTCGAGTGGGTTGTGTTTAATAGGCTCTAGAGGTTCTTTTCTTTTTTCTGTTTGTTAGGTTCAGATAGCCACAAGAGAGTTCTTCCGTTTAGGATTCATTGGGCATTAGGTTTGGTCACCTTTCGCCTTTAGATCGTTTGTTAGGTTCAGATAGATAGCCACAAGGGAGTTCTTCCGTTTTCACCTTTCGCCTTTAGATCGTTTGTTAGGTTCAGATAGATAGCCACAAGGGAGTTCTTCCGTTTAGGATTCGTTGGGCATTAGGTCTGGTCACCTTTCGCCTTTAGATCGTGGGTTTTGAAATCTTTCGAAGGGACTCTTGCCTTCGTTTCCTAGTTATCGAGTTAGAACGATCCATTTAACGCTTTAACTTGAATTTGCGGGATAAAACTCAGATAGGCTCCTTTTCGTTTTTTTTTTGTATAGAACCGTTCCTTCGCTTTCTCGTTTGTGCTTTTCTCTTACTAGTTGGTTGTCGCTTTTTCGAAGTTAGTTTAGTCTAGTCATTATCTCTTACGTTAACATCTAAAAATAATAATCTTGAATATTAAAATAAATATATTTGATAGGTGGAATAATCAAAACTAATTTAATCATCGATTATTTGTTGGGTTTTCTGCAAAAAAATCCTCAACCTATTCAAAGTTTGCAAGAAAACCCTCCACCTCTAAAAAATGCAAATTAACCATTCAACTCTAAATAAAAGGCAATCTAACCCTTATGATGTGGCATCATTAACACTGTGAAAAAAATTAACAACTCTAAATAAAAGGCAATCTAACCCTTATGATGTGGCATCATTAACACTGTGAAAAAAATTAACAGAAAATTAAATTTAGCATTTTACTTCAGAAAAAAAAAAACACACACATGTCATAATTCATGTAATTCGGTTAAAAAAATACATACAGTTTACTCTAATAAAATTTAATCAACATTTGGTGAAAAGAAATTGATTTGAAGAAAAATGTTGGACTGTCATCTCTCTTACTGCTTTTTTTTTCTTAATTTCATTTCGATCTTCATTTTAGTGTGTTCGTATACTAATTCATACAAAGTTCCATTAATATAAAGACTTTGACACACTCAGATCTCCTCAATAACATGATTTATTCTCAAATGTGAAACTTTTATTACATATTCTTATTAGAATAGTAAAGAAAAAGAATAAGAAAATGGTACTACGAACTTACTACGAACTCGATAACAATGGTAGCATCCTAATAATCATGAACATTTATCCTTTTGCAAATTCACCAATTCCTTTTGTGCATCCACATCTCCCAATTTCTCATTAGTTACAATCCACTAATATTGAAAAGTGGTTTTAGTAAAATAAATGAATGAAAAAAGAAAGTAAGAAGAAAATCAAAGATCAAAGAGATGGAGAACATACTTGATACAGATAAATTACCAAGACGAGGTGCATCCAACCAATTGAATATTGAAATCACCAAGACAATTACATTAACGCACTAAATGATTTCTCGTTTGTGCTTTTCTCTTACTAGTTGGTTGTCGCTTTTTCGAAGTTAGTTTAGTCTAGTCATGTTAATTTGTTGTCGAAGTTTCTACTATGTCATGAAGTAGAATGATCCTTTTAACGCTTTAACTTGAATTTGCGGGATAAAACTCAGATAGAGCTTTAACTTGAATTTGCGGGATAAAACTCAGATAGACCGTTCCTTTTCGTTTTTTTTTGGCATAGAACAGTTCTAAGGATCGTATTTTATATGATCACAAATATTATTTCGTTTATTAAATTACAATTTATCAGAAATTTTTGTTGTTGTTGAGTGAAGCAGAATGAAGATCGTAAAATGTTGGAAAACCCAAAAAGCAAATATAATGGACCATATAGTAGAATGTTGAGTTTGGCTGCTGAAGCTTTGTCTGAGGTAAATCTATTCTTAACAAAAGCAATTCTTATCCTTACTGTTATTGTAATTATGTTTGTTTTTTAATCAGAACAAACTTGAGCCAAAAGACTTATGGGAAGAGCCAAAAGAACAAGCTTCTGCATGGAAGCCTTGTGCTGATCAACGTTCTTGGACCCCTAACGGTATCATCTTACTATAATTGGATTAAGCTTGATTCTTATTGACTTATTTAGTTTTATCTTTTATGATTTTAGATGGCAAAAATGGATATATTATGGTAACTGCAAATGGA
This sequence comes from Physaria fendleri, assembly GCA_036630335.1. Lineage (NCBI taxonomy): Eukaryota > Viridiplantae > Streptophyta > Magnoliopsida > Brassicales > Brassicaceae > Physaria > Physaria fendleri. The sequence continues at coordinate 5,943,417 of CM071721.1, read as the reverse complement.
GGAATCAATCAACAAAGAGTTGCTGTAAAAAATTTCTTCCTCTTGTTCTAAAATTCATCTTTCAAATTTTTTGTAGAATTCACTATAGCCATTTGATTTATTTACAGGTATGTAACATTGTTGTTGTAGCTAGATTACTCAATGCTACTCTTGTCATCCCCAAGTTCATGCTAAGTGACGTTTGGACAGATGCAAGGTAATATATTGTAAGCTCTCACTGTCCTGTCCTAACCAATACTTACCAATTTGGTTTTTACTACATTTGTAACGGATGTATTGAACTTTGATACTTCATAGTCAGTTTGGAGATATCTATCAAGAAGAACATTTTATGAAGTATTTATCACCCGATATTCGAATAGTTAAAGAATTACCAGAGGATCTTCAATCTTTGGATCTTGAAGCTATTGGCAGCGTCGTGAGTTTTCACATTCACTCCAATCTTGATTCTGACAAGTCTTGAATCTTTGTTTTTGTTCATGTTTTGTTCACTTTTATCTCTTAAGGTTACAGATACGGATATGATGAAAGAAGCCAAAGTAGAGTTTTATATGAAACAGATCCTTCCTAAACCCAAAGTAGAGTTTTATATGAAACAGATCCTTCCTAAACTACTCAAGAACAAAGTTGTTCATTTCTTTGGATTTGGAAACCGTTTAGCCTTTGATCCAATACCGTTTGAATTACAGGTATATGATTCTTTACTAGATACTCAAAAAATTTCCGAAATTTCGTAAAAACGGAAACTTATTCCCCAACTTACATGTGCGCACTTTTATTCCCCAGCGCTAACGTTGTTATTAAGCACTGTTACTCTTTTGAGGAATAAAAGTGCGCACATGTAAGTTGGGGAGTAAATTTGCGTTTTTACAAAACTTCGGGAATTTTTTGAGTATTTTCGCTTCGGTCTTTTGCATACTTAGATTTCTTTGTTACTAAACCTTCTTTTGGAAGTAGAGGCTTCTTTGCATACTTAGATTTCTTTGTTACTAAACCTTCTTTTGGAAGTAGAGGCTTCGATGCAGATGTAACTTTCACGCCTTAAACTTTGTCCCAAGAATACAAGAAACTGCTGCATTGCTCTTGAAGAGATTACGGGACAGTGAATCTTACAATGCACCACTTGATCTTCATCTCATTGGTCCTAACTTCACTTCCTTGAACAATAAGACCAAACCTCCTGAGCATCAAGACATGGTTGCTTCATCTTCTTCTAAGTATCTTGCTCTTCATCTACGATTTGAAATTGACATGGTGGCTCATTCTCTTTGTTACTTCGGAGGAGGCAAAACAGAACAGAATGAGTTGGATTCTTACCGCGAAAAACACTTCCCAACTCTTACAACTTTAACTAAAACAAAGAAGTTTGTTCCTACCTCACTTCAGACACTAATTTTGTCTTTGATTGTAAACCTAAATTCGGATTCTTTTGTTATTTAGGTTCCCATCTGCTGATGTTTTGAGGACAGAAGGGCTTTGTCCCTTAACACCTGAAGAAGCTGTCCTTATGCTCGCGGCTCTCGGGTTTAACCGAGAAACGCGAGTTTTTGTAGCTGGCGCACACATTTATGGAGGATCAAAACGTTTAGATGTATTAACTAGCTTATACCCTAATCTAGTCACCAAAGAGAAGTTACTAACTCAATCTGAGTTACAACCATTTTGGCCTCCTAACGGTATCATTCTCTCACCGTAAAATTGGATTAGAGGGTCGAGAAAACATTCGTTTTACCTTGAATTTGCGGAAGAAAATTAAGTTAAACCGAACTCTTCGAGTTCATTTTTTTAAACCGATATAAAAATTGTTTTAAATGTATGATCAACACAATTTACATTTTATATTTAAAAAGAATTGGATTAAGCTTGATTCCTATTGAGGTTTTTAATTTTTCTTTTCATGATTTTAGATGGCAAAAATGGATATATTATGGTAACTGCAAATGGAGGGATTAATCAACAACGAGTTGCTGTAATTTTCATCTCCTTGTCCTAAAATTTTTCTTGCAAAATTTCTCTATAACCATTTGATCTCTTTACAGGTATGTAACATTGTTGTTGTAGCTAGATTACTCAATGCAACTCTTGTCATTCCCAAGTTCATGCTAAGTGACGTTTGGACAGATGCAAGGTAACTATATTGTAAGCTCTCACTGTCCTGTCCTAACCATATTCATCAAATCATACTTATGAATTTGGTTTTTACTACATTTGTAACATCCACTTTGATACTTCATAGTCAGTTTGGAGATATCTATCAAGAAGAACATTTTATCAACTACTTATCACCCGATATTCGGATAGTTAAGGAATTACCAGAGAATCTTCAATCTTTGGATCTTGAAGCTATTGGCAGCGTCGTGAGTTTTCACATTCACTCCAATCTTGATTCTGACAAGTCTTGAATCTTTGTTTTTGTTCATGTTTTGTTCACTTTTATCTCTTAAGGTGACAGATACGGATATGATGAAAGAAGCCAAAGTAGAGTTTTATATGAAACATATTCTTCCTAAACTACTCAAGAACAGAGTTGTTCATTTCTTTGGATTCGGAAACCGTTTAGCCTTTGATCCAATACCTTTTGAGTTACAGGTATATGATTCTTTACTAGATACTCAAAAAATTTCCGAAATTTCGTAAAAACGCCAACTTATATGTGCGCACTTTTATTCCCCAGCGCTAACGTTGTTATTAAGCACTGTTACTCTTTTGAGGAATAAAAGTGCGCACATGTAAGTTGGGGAGTAAATTTGCGTTTTTACAAAACTTCGGGAATTTTTTGAGTATTTTCGCTTTGGTCTTTTGCGTATTTAGATTTCTTTGTTACTAAACCTTCTTTTGGAATAGAGGCTTCGATGCAGATGTAACTTTCACGCCTTAAACTTTGTCCCGAGAATACAAGAAACTGCAGCATTGCTCTTGAAGAGATTACGGGACAGTGAATCTTATGCTGCACCACTTGATCTTCATCTCATTGGTCCTAACTTCACTTCCTTGAACAATAATACCAAACCTCCTGTGCAACAAGACATGGTTACTTCGTCTTCTTCTAAGTATCTTGCTCTTCATCTACGATTTGAAATCGATATGGTGGCTCATTCTTTATGTTACTTTGGAGGAGGCAAAACAGAACAGAATGAATTGGATTCTTACCGCGAAAAACACTTCCCAACTCTTACAACTTTAACTAAAACAAAGAAGTTTGTTCCTACCTTACTTCAGACACTAGTTTTGTCTTTGATGCTAAACCTAAATTTGGATTCTTTTGTTATTTAGGTTCCCATCTGCTGATGTTTTGAGGACAGAAGGGCTTTGTCCGTTAACACCTGAAGAAGCTGTCCTTATGCTCGCGGCTCTCGGGTTTAACCGAGAAACCCGAGTTTTTGTAGCTGGTGCACACATTTATGGAGGATCAAAACGTTTAGATGTACTAACTAGCTTATACCCTAATCTAGTCACCAAAGAGAAGTTACTAACTCAATCTGAGTTACAACCATTTATTTTAGTTTAGACTCATAGATATTAATTTAAATATGTAAGTTTTCTTACGGATTTGCGGGTTTTTAATGGATTTGCTGTTTTTTGGGTTTGCGAGTTTTTGGTAGTTTTTCTCATAAAAAAGGAAAAATTGCGGGGTTTCCACAAGAAAAACACGAATTTAAATTTAAAAGTCTGCCATTTATAGGGACAGATCTAGAATTATAAAAAATGCTAAAATCAGCAGATATTTTTGCAAGGTGGGGGGGGGCTGGTAGGACCGGTTAGTCCCAAAGTATGTAGGGTCTATAAGCTTAAACTCATTCGAGATTGTTTTGTTTTTGTTTATATGCAGCTAGCGGCCTTAGATTTCATAGCTTGTGCTGCAGCAGACGCTTTTGCGATGACTGATTCAGGTAGTCAATTATCATCTATAGTATCAGGCTATCGAACTTATTACGGTGCTGGGAAAATGCCGACGATTAGACCGAACAAAAGAAGACTATCAGACTTAATGTTGAAGAACGATACAATTGAGTGGAATGTGTTTGAACAAAGAGTTAGAAAAGCAATTAGACAAACCAAACATGTGTTCGCTAGACCTACTGGTCGTAGTGTTTATCGTTACCCTAGATGTAAAGAATGTATGTGTCATGCTTGATCTAATAAAATTGGATCCGGATTTTTTTGTTCGGTTATTAAGGTGGTCTCGTGTAACAATTTTGGTCGTCCTTTTCTAATGGTTAAACCAAATTTTTTTTCTCAAGATTTTAATGGGAAAAAGCCTCAAATATCTAGTTATCTATAGAATATGCAAATTTATCTTTTATCTTATAAAAAAGCAAATCAACTTCAAAGTTAACAGCAAACTCGAGTTTCTATGTAAGTTCACTCTTGCTCACGGGTTCTCCATCAGATTAAGCTTCAAAATCCGTGTCGTCGGGATCTGTTTGATTAGAATTTACCATTCTTCTCACCTAATGAGGCTCGAAACTTTAGGAAACAGCTTTGTTCATTTAGCAAAATCTCTTTCTCACAGTCATCGTAGTCTCCCATAAAAGTAACCATCTCTCTTCTCAGTTCTCTTCAACAATCTTTGTTTGTTTCTCTGAAAAATCTGAGTGTTTAAAGCTTTGGTGAGCTCTCTTATGAAATCCATCGATTTTTCAGTATCTTAGTCTTCGATTCTCTTTAGTTATTGACTCTGTACGTATTATTTGATTGTAGCTTTATCTATTATATTAGGCTCTTATTGTTGTGTGATCGATTGTTACCGATCTTCAGTTTCTTATGAATCACTATGTTGCATATGAATCTTAATGAAATTGAGCGTCTGATTGAACTATCTCCGTGTTGAAATGGTTTTAAGATTTTAATGTTTCTAGGGTTTTGTTGTAATCAGGGTATCTGAATATGCTGATTTCAAGGTTTTAACACCTTACACAGCAAAAAGAAAAAGTCTTTACCATTTAAAAAGTCAATAGTCTACTTTTTATTCCAAGCTAAGCTTGGTGGCTAATTGAGAGAGACTAAGTAAAGTAATAATTTGTACATTTTATTGCGTGTAGAATTGCCCTTATTTATTTGTTTGAGGAGGACTTAGTAAGTCTATTTTTAGAATTCATGTTGCAGCATTTGATATGGACAGTTTTCTTATGTATATTAGTTTACAAGTATGGGTGTTGTAGGTTCTCTTATTTTCACCTTGATGGTTACTTATTTTAACATTCTTTGTTTTTATGTTTAGGTAAAATGGGATTATACTCTACAACGGTTGCTGTTTCACTCATTGTGTCATTCCTGCTGTTTTGTTCTGCCTTATCTGAACGCCATGATGGGACTGTCAGAGTTGGCCTCAAAAAACTCATGTTAAATCCGAAAAACCGGCTTGCAGCACGTGCTGGATCCAAGCAAGACAAGCCCCTGAGAGCTTACGGTAATGGAGATTCTGACATTGTCCCGCTGAAAAATTATTTGGATGCTCAGTACTATTGGAGAGATTGCTATTGGTACTCCACCTCAGGTGTTCACTGTGGTTTTTGACACTGGAAGTTCTAACCTTTGGGTTGGAGAGATTGCTATTGGTACTCCACCTCAGGTGTTCACTGTGGTTTTTGACACTGGAAGTTCTAACCTTTGGGTGCCATCATCAAAATGCTATTTCTCAGTAAGCAATATTTGGTGTATAATTGCTACCTGTGGTTGATATACTCTTGAGAAGAAAACTAAATGTTCACTGTCCCTTGTGTAGATTGCATGTTTCTTGCATCCCAAATACAAGTCGTCGCGTTCAAGCACCTATAAGAAGAATGGTTTGTTCTCTCTTTCTTTTAAACTCTCTGCACTTGAATTTCCCAGTTGGTAGATTCTTCACAGTTCACTCAATGCAGCCTCTAGAATTCATGTTAATGTTCAGAGAATATTTGTCACCATTGTTAAAAGATGCAATGCTTATATGAGCTTTGACGTTATAACTATCACGCTCGTCTTTGATGCAGGAAAACCTGCAGCAATTCATTATGGCACTGGTGCAATTGCTGGTTTTTTTAGTTATGATGCTGTCACAGTTGGGGATTTAGTTGTCAAGGATCAGGTAAACTATTTATCCTGCCCTACTCAGCATTCTTACTACGCATTTGTGCTACATCATTGACCTTTCTTCGTAACATTTTTCTATCTCATCAGGAGTTTATCGAGGCAACCAAGGAGCCTGGTATAACATTTGTTGTAGCTAAATTTGATGGTATCCTTGGTCTTGGATTCCAAGAGATCTCTGTTGGAAATGCCGCTCCTGTTTGGTAAGCTTGCACTTTCATCTCTTGACTGAATTGAATTTACTACATCATTGTAGTGGGAATGTTAAGTCAAAATGTCTTTTCTTTCTACAGGTACAACATGCTCAAACAAGGCCTTATCAAGGAACCAGTTTTTTCATTTTGGCTTAACCGTAACGCAGAGGAGGAGGAAGGTGGTGAACTTGTATTTGGAGGTGTCGATCCAAATCATTTCAAGGGCAATCATACTTATGTTCCTGTGACACAAAAGGGTTACTGGCAGGTTTGTTATACATTACTTTCGTATGTGTTTCTCATAAAGTTTTCCATTGACAGTCTTACTCTAACCATGCATATTGTTATAGTTTGACATGGGTGATGTGCTCATTGGTGGCGCTCCCACTGGTATGTGTAACGTTAACATTCCTTGTTCTTTTAACATATATAGCTTTTCCTTCTAATTAAAAGAGGTTTTGTATTGTACGTTTGCTGGTGAGAATTGATTCTGAAGTATGAGTTACTGTTCTACAGGGTTCTGTGAAAGTGGCTGTTCTGCGATAGCAGATTCTGGTACATCTTTGCTTGCAGGCCCAACGGTAAGCAAGGATGAATTGGCTTTAGCTTTATAGAATTTATGGTTTGTT
>CM071721.1:5915778-5925850 GCA_036630335.1 Physaria fendleri | reverse complement strand
AATAATTAACGCGTTTAACTTGGTCGACATATTATTAATGTCGACCAAATAGCATTTCGTGACAGTACTGTAATATTTATTATGAATAGATTAGTCTATTTTTTTGGAATATAATTTTCTTTTACTATTGTAATTTTCATTAATTTTTTCTTAAAGATGATACATAAATATGTTGAGAAAGTACATGACAAAAGAAAACGAGAGAAAATCTTATAAACTATAAAGTATGTAATAAGACAAAGGCCTTTTACGCTATTATTTTGTTCCACATTTTTTCTTATAAACCATTATAGAGTATGCTCTCTCTGTTTTCAGCCAATACACTTACATTTATATATATATGTAATGTAACATTAAACAAAATTAAACAAACAAAAAAAGAAAACAAATTACATTATTCATACATGATCCTCTTCTCCTTCTCTTGATTCTTTTCTTCCTTTTTTAATTCATGCGCATGGAACCAAACAAGCAAAAAAGCTTGGCCTTCTCTTCTGCAATACCAATAATTCTTTTATATAAATAAGTCTTGTAAAAGAATGAAAAAAAAAAAAATCTTAATGCTGACCAATAAATAGAAAATAAAAACTTAATTAAGAGCTCTTAGCCTCTTACCCTAGTAGAAGAGTGAATAAACTCAGGAGGAATCTTGTAAAGATCCTCATCAACAGGCTTAGGCTTCAAAACCGGAGCCACGACGTCGTTTTGAAACTGCTTGACTCCATCAACGTCAATGTAATACATATCGGTCTGTGCACTAACATCACGCACGCGTCTCTGTGGTCCCCTTTTCTCTCTAGTCCCCGCCGTCTACGGCACACCATTAATAACAAGATTTCTCTTTAGTTAATCACATTTATTAAATCATAATAAAATTAGATTAAATACTGATTAGTACAAAACCAAAACCTGTCTTGAGTTCCGTGGACCTCGTTGAGAAGCAAGTTTTAGAGCTTGGGAAGAAGATGAAGAAGAGGAAGTAGTAGTGGAAGAGGAAGAAGAAGAGGTTGTGGTAGTGTTGTAATGAGGACGAAGTAGACCAGCTTGTCTTGGATTCTCAAAGTATTGTGTTATTGGCATCTCATTTGCTTCTTCCCATTCTCCAAATCTTGGTATCTGTCCACTTTTCTTCTTGTAATTCTCATATCTCCCCTGTCCCATTTTACTCCACCATTAGTACATAAATCTACTAACTAAATCTCTAATCAAGAACCCACAAAAAATCTCAATGACTCAAGATTCAAGAAGCAACAAGAATCAGTGCTTCAAAGAGCCAAGAACCCACAAAAAAACAAAGATTCAAGAACCAACAAGAAACAGTGCTTCAAAGAGTCAAGAACCCACAAAAAAAAAAACAAAGAGTCAAGAACCAACAAGGATCAGTGATTCAAAGATTCAAGAATCCAAAAAAAACAAAGATTCAAGAGTCAAGAACCATGAAAACATGTGACCAAGTTTGGCAGTTAGTGATTTTGTGAGGATAAGACATGATAAGGAAGGTTTTTGAAGATCTTGATGAAGAAGTTAAAAGATATGACAAATAAAGAGAGATGCAAAAGACAAGAGAAAGAAAACAAAGAGAAAGGTTTAAAGAAGAAGATCACTTACATGAGCCATGGCGATTACTTTCACTTTCTGTCTTTCTCTCTTTCTCTATCTCAAACGCAGAAACACACAAAGATAAGAAAGAGTGATCTCACAGAAAGGTTACTGTCTTTTTATACAAGAGTGGGGTATGTAGGCTAGGAAAAAAATTTGTCCTTGCCTCTATAAAAAGTCTATAAACAGTCAACTATTAGAAAGATTTATTTATAATATCTTTAATTAATTTATTTTATTTTTGAATCAATCGAGTAAAGAGTAGAGTCTCCTGTAAGATATTTCCAAAAAAATTAACTATAGCTTTATATCTGTTCAATCCATTTTAGTTGGTCAACTAATACGAAAATTCAATGTTTGAAAAGTTTAACCATAATAAATCACTAGGGAAAGAAGGACTAATACATTTTGTATTTATAAAAGATTTTTTGTTGTTGTTTTTTGGGTCAACATACAAAGTAGATCTAAACTTGAGAGCTTTTAGGACAAACAAGAAAAAAGAAGAAGACAAAAGTGAAGAGTGTAACGGAAGGTGCGGAAAAAAAGAAAGAAGAGATGCGTTGTCTATTGCTTTAATTAATTAGGTTTTGTCAAACAGTGTCAGTGAAACATTTACTTTTACGTTACAATCCCATTTTCTAATCTATTAAATCTACCACCTTCTTTGTTGACAAAGATGCCCATTTTATTAAAAAAATAAATAAATCAATTAACATTTCATAAATGTTATGTGAATGAGTATCATCTAAACTCTATGTTACGTTCTTACTATATCGACGATGATTGACTACTATATTGTCGGTCTACTTTTCACATGTGGAATTTACTGAATTTTCTTTTATGATCGATATATTCATTGCGAGGACCGACTCAAATATAACGTGAACTTCAAGATTAACAAAAATGCTCGAGCTAATAAATAGGAATAAATAAGAGATTTCAACTCATTAAAATTTTTTGTTTGAAAAGTAAACTTTTGATGTAAATTTCTTTGCCCCCTCTGTATGGCCCTCCTCATTGATGATTCATTATTTAGCATCATTTTATGTTTTTTACTTATGTTCAATAAGTGAGCCTATACTAAAGTATGACTTTGACAAATATATTTATTTATAAATAAGTAACGAAATAAATTATAAGCTATTAGATACGATATCTTGAGGTACATGTATTCGATGTAGTTTATATATTTTAATGTTAGAAGATCTAAATTCAAAATCTAAGAAAATAAATATTTGTTGATGGAAATTGAAAGCAGAGGTAACTGACTTGGAGCAGCCTGGCCTCGTGGAGTGTTATTCGGTGAGAATTCAGAAATAAACAAGTCTTGACTTTTCTTCTCTTTTTCTTTGTCGTTGACCTATTTTCTGATTTTTTCATATTGGAGAAAGTAGAAATTTACTCACATGCACACCCAATAAATCTGTTAATTAAATGTTAGTTTCAGTTACAAATAAAATATTGGAATATAGCGTTTACATTTGTTGACAAAAGATCAAAAACAATAAATATTATATGGGACGTTACAGATGAAAAAATAAAGTTATGGTTGGCGTAAGCTTGACGGTGAAGAGTTTTTGGGAGATTCACAGTCAAAGTTTATATTTTTCAAAAGTCCCTTTTTGCTTCCAGTCCATACCTCAACCAATAATTTTGTCAGTTATGTGCATTTTATCTGTCGGTTCAATATGATTATTATTAATATATACTACAGACTTTACCCTATGAATATTGAAATGTAATAAAAATAATAATGAAATTTGCAAGCGTCTTTTTTTATTCTAAAAAATCTTCATTAGTTAGAGTTTTCTTACAATTTGAGCTGTTTATTTTGATATCAGGGTTTTGATTTTGTGATTTATACAACAACGCAGAAATTTTTAAGCATTTTTGCTCACCATTTTATTAATTTTAAACAAAAGAAAATCTAATAAAGAAGTTTTAATTGCAACATATCATATGGTGAACTACGATTAGCATCAAAGAGAAACTTATGTCCTTCACAAATATAATTTGTATTACCAGGCCCAACATGGTTGTTTGTTTAAAGGCTGGCCCAATATAGGGAAAAGCCGTCGGCCCATAGAAGAATCTAACATTAAACTTTGAAATAAACGTTTGAATGATGCCGACCAAACGGCCCATAGAAGAATCTAACATTAAACTTTGAAATAAACGTTTGAATGATGCCGACCAAAAAAAAAAAAACGTTTGAATGATATATGAGATTCCAAAAGTAGTTACTTCGGACCAGTTAGGTATATTTTGAATGTGTTAAATTCCTATCAGCTAACTTTATATGTATCTGTTCTGTATTTGTGTCTAGATCCATTTGGTCTTATACAAATGAATCCTTATTGGGATTCACAAAGACAGAATCATGGTCACAATTAGGTATACTAAATTTTATAAAGAGTAAAAGCTTAACTTTAGTTTTTTTTATATGAATTTGGTATATTATTTTATTTTTTTTCAGGGAATTTGGTATATTATATTTCTACAAATCAAAACTAATCTTTCCCACAAACTCTTATCCATTAGGTGAGTCATTCATCATATCTTCCAATTTACTAATAAAAAAAGAACAAGAACACGTAAGTTTTTGATTTGGACTATATACATACAACGATCTTCTAAACTCATACATTTCAACGTTACTTACAATGCGTGCTGTGAAATCTGCCTTATGCGATATGCTAATGACCTTTTTATGGGTCAATCTCTCTGCGACGTTTGGGATACAAACGGCGGCGATTGTATCCGCCGTAGGGTTTCACGGCATCACTTGGGCACCTCTAGTGATCTCAACTTTAGTAGTTTTTGTCTCAATCTCGATATTTACAGTTATTGGAGACGTTCTTGGTGGAGCTAGCTTCAATCCTTGTGGAAACGCAGCGTTTTATACCGCAGGCGTTTCGGGAGATTCTCTATTCTCCTTAGCCCTTAGATCTCCTGCTCAGGTATTGTCTTATTATTACATATCTTCTGAAACCAAAACAGAGTTCTTCTTATGTAATAAAAACATTATTAATTCTAGATTTTGTTATCTTAGGCAATTGGGGCGGCAGGAGGTGCATTAACGATCATGGAGATGGTACCAGAGAATCTTAGGCAATTGGGGCGGCAGGAGGTGCATTAACGATCATGGAGATGGTACCAGAGAAGTATAAGACTAAGATAGGAGGAAAGCCTTCATATCAAGCTGATGCACATTTTGGAGCTATTGCAGAAGTTATTCTAAGTTTTACTGTTACCTTTTTGGTGTTACTTATTATCCTAAGAGGACCTCGAAAATTTCTAGCTAAATCTTTCTTGCTTGCTCTTGCTACTGTATCAGTCTTTGTCCTTGGATCTAACTTCACTAGACCATTCATGAATCCTGCCATTGTAAGTTTATATTATCATATCTCAACCACTTAAGATTTTGAAAATGAATCTTGTTATATAATAGTCTTGTGATTTGTATTGAAATGTAGGCATTTGGATGGGCATATATATACAAGTCTCACAATACATGGGACCATTTCTATGTGCATTGGTTTAGTTCTTTCACCGGAGCTATATTATCTGCTATGCTCTTTCGGGTTTTATTTCTGCAGACAAGTCTTAAACAGAAGAAGGACTGAGAAAATTCAAGTCAAGATTTCTTGAATCAGAATCATTCATTTTGTTTATATGATTTGTTTGTACTTTGTAGACTTGTTCCTTGTCATCTTTTATGGAGTTTTTACAAGATATATACCAATTTCTATGGAAACATGTTATGAAAAGTAAAGTGAAAACAAAGAATCGAATGAAAAGTTAAGGGACTTTTAATGCAAATAACGTAAAATTACTCTGATGAATTATGGGTTAAGTTAATTCTAAATTTATTTTAACTGTTTTGTGCGCACTCGTAAATAACCCATAACGTCTTCGTCTTCTGTCAAATACAAAAAAATACAGATCTGGAAGAATACAAGTGTTGAATCTATTTGCTCTCCAGATCTAATCCGGCGATTCAAGCCGTCTCTTGTAATCCACCGTCGATCTGGAGCCGTTACAGGATCCGCCGCAGACCACGGCGTCATCCGGAACCGGCAACGGCAACGGTAAGATACGCTACCGTTCGCCTTCTTCTACTGAGCTTTTGGAATCTGGAAACCATTCTCCTACATCTGACTCTGGTGACGGAGGTAAAGATGACTGCTAAACGTGGGATTGGACGGCATGAATCTATTGCTGACAAGATCCAACGCCATCGTGGTCTTGTACTCGTGATTTCGGTTCCCATTGTGTTGATTGCTCTTTTCTTTTGCTAATGCCTGGGAGATCGATTTCTGATGCGGTTGTTGAGGAGTACAATGTGCATAATCGTAAGGGAGGTCCTAATTCGAGAGGTCCAAAGAATTACGCTGTGATTTTTGATGCTGGAAGTTCTGGTAGCCGTGTACATGTTTATTGTTTTGATCAGAATTTGGATCTTATTCCTCTCGGGAATGAACTTGAGCTCTTTCTGCAGGTGCTCATACATTAGTTCCGTTCTTTTTTTGCTATTTTTGAATCCTTGTCACGAATGTCTACTGGATTATGACACTTGGATACGGTTTACCCGCACCTCTAGATAGATCTTATGTCGGTTAGAGACTGATTCAGATTCTTATGGTGATTAGTGATTATTTGATCTTAATTAAGATGCACTCACACTCTATCTCCTTGATCTAGCAATTCCACCCACATGTTGAAATCGTTTGAAAGAATGAAGTTGTATTATGTTTTTTGTTTCTTTGTTTGAATGTTAAAGGACTTCTAGATCTGCAAGTTTATGTATTTGATCCTCCTCTAGATTTGATCATCACAATATGTAGCCTCACCCTGAGGCTTGCAGAGCTCACTAGATAAACCGGAAGCATATAACTTTGCTTTCAATGTATAGAATTGACATGAACTCTGTTTCCCGGAATTAACTTGATGCTTGAACTCATCTTACCGCATTCACTTAGTTCCTTGTTTCATTATATCGCAGTGGCTTGAATTTCTGGTTTAATTACTTTAATGGTGCTCTTTAGAACTTTGTCTCTAAGCTGTTTACTGATTTGATTTCAGCTAAAACCAGGGTTGAGTGCATATCCTACTGATCCTCGGCAAGCAGCAAACTCTTTGGTATCTCTTCTTGACAAAGCAGAAGCTTCTGTTCCTCGCGAGTTGCGTCCAAAGACACCTGTCAGAGTTGGAGTACGAAAATAAATTTTCCCACACATAGATGATCAAAGCACTTTCATGTTATTGTTGTTAATTTTGTAAATCATCTGAAGTGATTTTCTCTTTATCTTGTAAGGCAACTGCAGGTTTAAGGACGCTGGGTCATGAAGCGTCTGAGAACATTTTGCAAGCAGTAAGTATATTTCCATAACTTTTCAGTCACATTCGCCAGGTTAGTTAGCTCTTATACTGTATAAAAAAATTGTTTACAGGTTAGGGAGCTCTTGAGAGATAGAAGCATGCTGAAAACTGAGGCAAATGCTGTTACCGTACTGGATGGTACTCAGGAAGGTTCTTATCAGTGGGTATGTTCTCTCACCTTTTGTTTGTCTCTTACAAGAAGTCAACTTGATGTATACCTTTAATATCATCATCAACATTTCTTGAAGTAAATTCTGGAGTGGTATCCCTTCTCGTTCTTAATTATTCAATAACAAGTGTTTCACTATGGAAACTGTAATAGTTTGACTATAGTATTTAAAATAGAATTATATTTGAAGTTGTTGGACCTGAACTAACCTCTAATGAAGCTGGCCTTTTCTCTTATTTTGGCTTTGACTTTGTAGGTAACAATTAACTACTTGTTACGGAACTTGGGAAAACAATACTCAGATACGGTTGGAGTGGTTGATCTTGGAGGGGGCTCTGTTCAAATGGCATATGCTATATCTGAGGAAGATGCTGCGACTGCACCAAAACCATTGGAAGGAGAGGATTCGTATGTCAGAGAAATGTATCTGAAGGGACGGAAATACTTCCTCTATGTTCACAGGTTTGTAACCTCTTGTGCTTTTCTTGACTTGGTGTGTCTTTAATATCTTATACTAACGACTCCCAAAGTTTGGGAAGTTATTCTACTTGACCTATATATGTTCTGTACTGCCATACTCATTCAATATTCATGTCTTCTGTTCATCCATAATCCTTAATATGATGTGTTATTGGCTTCTTCCTGCTTGTAGTTACCTACATTACGGATTACTGGCTGCCCGAGCAGAGATTTTGAAAGTTTCTGAAGATTCAACATTACGGATTACTGGCTGCCCGAGCAGAGATTTTGAAAGTTTCTGAAGATTCAGACAACCCCTGCATCGTAACAGGCCATGATGGTGATTATTGTTTTGTCTTTCCAACTAAAGTTGTCTGCATTTATCCTCAGCATATAACACACGTTCTCATTATTTCCATTACCTTCATTATCGTTTGCAACAAAATCTCTGGATATGCAATTGTTGCGCTTAAGCATATTGGATCACTAATTTTCGTTTTCGTCTAACACGTTTTATCGACTGCAGGTAAGTACAAGTATGGAGGAAAAGAATTTAAAGCCACAGCTTCACAATCTGGTGCAAGTCTTGACGAGTGCCGAAGAATTACCATAAACGCACTAAAAGTGAATGATACGCTCTGTACACACATGAAATGCACATTCGGTGGTGTCTGGAATGGTGGTCGAGGTGGTGGCCAAAAGAATATGTTTGTTGCTTCCTTTTTCTATGATCGTGCTGCTGAGGTAATTAAACTCAAAACACTGTTTCTCACAAACCTTCTACCGACAACCTTTATTTCCATTAAACTCGATACAATGGTTTTGATTTATGACACAGGCTGGATTTGTAGACTCAAAGCAACCCGTAGCTACGGTTAGTCCCATGGACTTTGAGAAAGCAGCAAAGAGAGCTTGTAGTATGAAGGTGGAAGAGGGAAAATCAAAGTTCCCGTCAGTGGAGGAAGATAATTTGCCTTACTTGTGGTTTCTGAAGATTCAGACAACCCCTGCATCGTAACAGGCCATGATGGTGATTATTGTTTTGTCTTTCCAACTAAAGTTGTCTGCATTTATCCTCAGCATATAACACACGTTCTCATTATTTCCATTACCTTCATTATCGTTTGCAACAAAATCTCTGGATATGCAATTGTTGCGCTTAAGCATATTGGATCACTAATTTTCGTTTTCGTCTAACACGTTTTATCGACTGCAGGTAAGTACAAGTATGGAGGAAAAGAATTTAAAGCCACAGCTTCACAATCTGGTGCAAGTCTTGACGAGTGCCGAAGAATTACCATAAACGCACTAAAAGTGAATGATACGCTCTGTACACACATGAAATGCACATTCGGTGGTGTCTGGAATGGTGGTCGAGGTGGTGGCCAAAAGAATATGTTTGTTGCTTCCTTTTTCTATGATCGTGCTGCTGAGGTAATTAAACTCAAAACACTGTTTCTCACAAACCTTCTACCGACAACCTTTATTTCCATTAAACTCGATACAATGGTTTTGATTTATGACACAGGCTGGATTTGTAGACTCAAAGCAACCCGTAGCTACGGTTAGTCCCATGGACTTTGAGAAAGCAGCAAAGAGAGCTTGTAGTATGAAGGTGGAAGAGGGAAAATCAAAGTTCCCGTCAGTGGAGGAAGATAATTTGCCTTACTTGTGCATGGATCTCGTTGTGCATGGATCTCGTTTACCAATATACTCTCCTCATTGACGGATTCGGTAAGAGATTGATACTTTATTTACCAATATACTCTCCTCATTGACGGATTCGGTAAGAGATTGATACTTTATGACTATAT
Organism: Physaria fendleri; assembly: GCA_036630335.1. NCBI lineage: Eukaryota > Viridiplantae > Streptophyta > Magnoliopsida > Brassicales > Brassicaceae > Physaria > Physaria fendleri. The sequence goes on along the minus strand of CM071721.1, from coordinate 5,916,427 downwards.
CACTAAATGACTAAACATACACAAGTTATTAAGACATCAAGATCATATGTCTTATTGCATTTGTTGGGAATAAAATAAAAACAGGAATGGAGCCATCGCAGACAATAACATTAGTGAAGTAACATTAGTGAAGAAGGTAAAGTACGGAGAACAGGCTGTGGAAGCTGCATGGCCATTAGGTAGTGCCATCGAGGCCGTATCCTCACCGTGAGGGTCATTTTGGGAATTAGACAAATCTTATTCTTTTGATCTCTCAAACTTTTTTTTTTTTTTTCTATTTACCTCAAATTTTTATCATCCTTAAAACAACATATCATTTTTATTAGAATAATAATAATCTTATTTGTTCATGAAACTATACTAGATTCTAACCTGCGGTACACCGCGGGTCAATTATTTTAATAAAATTAAAAATTATATATATATTTTTATATATGAAATATTGTATTTATAATTTTTTTAAAAAATTATTTTATTTTATTCAAAATATTTTATTTCAATTTTATATTTAATCTATATAATATTTTTTTAGAATTTGTAAAAAATTAACATATTTAAAATAAAAAATTAACTTTTGCATATGAACGTAGAAATATGAATAAATTTATAACAACCTTTAATATAAGTCTAAATTCTACCTATCATCAAC
>CM071721.1:5905622-5915767 GCA_036630335.1 Physaria fendleri | reverse complement strand
AATATAGCTTCAAAAACACAGTTTCGAAAATGGAGCTAACGAAACTGTTTTCGGTTATTCACCTAAGTTGGTAATCTCAGCCAACCTTACACATGACAACCATTAAATTCTTTCTTTACACGGATGCAAAAGATCTATAACCCTTTGATTAAATCACGATCTCGGTTCGTCAAGATGCACAACATACTCAATTTCTTTCCAATGTGTATATATCTTTATTCAGTTTCTTTCTTCATATATCAGAACATCATTTACTTTTGTCTGAGGTTAGTGTGCTTAATATACGACTAGCTAATAAAATCTTGTGTAACAATCAAATGTTGTGCAAATTATTTTCACTTATCAATCATGCCCTTTGGTTGGTGCAGGCCCAGACGAAGAAAATATGCTTGCCATGCCCTTTGGTTGGTGCAGGCCCAGACGAAGAAAATATGCTTGCCGATTGGTCTGTGTACTTTTGATGGTACCCGTGGTGTCAGGTAAAGTTCTAGCGGTCTCATTCATCGTATAGAAAAACTGTGATCTGTTGACGTTGCAACTAAGTCAAGATCTTATCCTTCAAATGCTTTTTCTTTCCTTGTGATCTACTCATATTTGGTATGATTTTCTTTGCTTTGTGTGGGCATTCAGTCGGTGGTGGACAGAGAAAACAGCAAATGTCTAATGATATTGGAGATGCTGCATGTTCTGAATGTGAGATGGCAGTTGTGTGGATACAGAGGCAGTTGAAGAAGAGCATGACTAAAGAGCGCATATTGAATTACATCAACGAGGTAAAACCAATAAATGCTTATTTCAACAATTCTGTTAAACAACATATATAGCTGTCCTGATTACTGATTAATTTCTTAATGTGGGGGTTTCTTAACAGCTATGTGGACGCCTTCCCATCCCAATGGGAGAATCAGCAGTGGACTGTACTCAACTCTCAACAATGCCTATTGTTTCACTCACCATTGGAGGCAAAGTCTTTGATCTTGCTCCAGAGGAGGTACGATGTTAAACTATTGAGGACAAGATTCATATGATATAGTGAACATCATTCTCATCTGCTAATAATCTGTTGGTTTTGGTATGGTGTGAGCAGTATGTTCTGAAAGTTGGTGAGGGACCTGCAGGGCAGTGCATCAGTGGATTTATTGCACTCGATGTTGCCCCACCTCGCGGACCTCTCTGGTAGAAAAACCTTGGCTTTATTACACTACAGTAGAATTTCTTTCTTTTTCTAACCGGTGGTGAAAATGTGACAGGATCTTGGGAGATGTGTTCATGGGAAAATACCACACCGTATTCGACTTTGGTAAAGAACAGGTCGGGTTTGCAGAGGCAGCGTAAACACGGGTTTGAGTATGGTTTTAGTATGAACAATCTGTGTCGTTTCAAGTGTTGTTTGTATGAGAGTTGAAGACTTTTGAGTCGTAGTAGAAATGGTGGTGCTTATCTATAATGGTTTCAAGGCCTTATGTAGTTTTTTTCAAGGCCTTATGTAGTTTTTGAAGGCATTGGCTTTGTATATAGTAGTATCTTATGCTAAGTAAGTTTCGAATGGTGAAAACTTTAATAAAAAGCCTGCCTCTTTTTGTTTATCCAATCAGTCGTAAACCCGAAGTTTATATTTATGACCTTTAATATATTTCTCCACGAAGTCAAAAGTTTTCATATTTATTCAAATAGTCCTTGAAGTTAGAGTTTATTTACAAAGTTAGCTCAATATTTATGGACGTGTTATTGTAAAACCCCCAACGATTCACCTAAAATTCCAAAACTCGCAAGTGTAGCAAGATACAAGGAGGATGATGATGAAGTTATCGATCGTTAAGAGAATCACCGTCTATGGAGGTTCCTTCATTTCTATGGTATGAGTACCAAAATGCCTCAATATTTTTTGTAATTCATGTTTTTATTCGATTCGGTGATACTCTCTTCTGCTTATTACTGTTCAACGAGTTTTACTATCATCTTTGGATTCGATGAAGGTACGAAAAATTTCGAACCTTTTCCTGGTTTTTGATCGTTTATAGTTTTGGAGCTTCCACGCTTTAGCTTGTGTTTGATTACGAAGTTTCTGATTAGACATCAAAAAATGAAAAAAAAAAAAAAAAATGAGCTATTGGTGTTACCGGGTAAGGAACCATTGAGTTCTGAATGTTATCTCAATCTCGCTAGAGCATTCATTAACACAGATGATAGCACGCATTTGCTGAGTCTTCTCAAAGATATATCGGAGTCTTCTATTCCGTATAGGTTAATAGTAATGAACAGAATCGTTCTTGCATTAGCTGAATCTAGACAGATCAATAAGGTTCTTATGATACTTAAGCAGATGAAAGAGTGGGAATGTAAACCAGATGTTATCACATACAACTCGGTTTTAGATATCTTGGGACGAGCTGGCCTCGTGAATGTGATGCTCGAGCTATTCACCACAATGAAGGAAGATTGCAATGTATCGGTTAACATCATTACATACAACACAGTATTAAACGGGATGAGAAAAGCTTGTCGATTTGATATGTGTTTAGTGATATACGACGAAATGGTTCAGTTTGGTATAGAGCCGGATTTGCTTAGCTATACTGCAGTGATAGACAGTTTGGGTCGGTCAGGGAACATTAAGAAATCGATGAAGATTTTCGAGGAGATGAAACAGAGACAGATCCGACCATCTGTTTATGTCTACCGAGCATTAATAGATTGTCTAAAGAAGTCGGGAGAGTTTCAGAAGGCACTGCAGCTTTCAGATAAGTTGAAGAACACTTCTTCTTTAGAGTTGGCAGGTCCACAAGATTTCAAGAGACACTTAAGGTCACATAGACGCTAAAATAGCCTGTTTATACTGTTTAAGTTCTGTTCGAAAAATGTATGAAATCAAACACAATCTCTTTTAGTTTAATGATGGTCCTAACTTCAATTTGAGAATCTGGGAAAGTGACAATGAAGGTTCTGAAGAGTCTCATAAAGTTTGCAACTACAGAAGTACAAAATGTGTAAAAGAAGATGATATATTGAAGCTGGAATCTGAGTCTGGATATGTCCGGAGAAGTCTGCTAAATTCAGAAAATAGCCATAGGTTCATTCTTTTTCTTACCATAGCTTGGTCTTGACCCAGAAGAGGAGGAAAACTACACCAAACACAATAGCGACTGGTGCCCATTTCCGGATTAAAGCCTATTTCACCAAATTCAATGTTTCAGAAACATATCAAACAATCTGAGCTATACTAATATCATGATCATAACAAACAAAGATCATCTCACAAGCGTTTTATCAAATATATGCAATCAATCTCACCTGACGGTTCAAATCTTTAGCCTTATCAGCCGTTTTATCAAATATATGCAATCAATCTCACCTGACGGTTCAAATCTTTAGCCTTATCAGCGTATATACGAGATTCAGATGTTAACCTGCTTGACATTTGGCTGACCTCTGCATTAAGAAAAAACAAGAAGAGGAAATGTTACATGATAAGTATATCACTCACTGATTAAAGAAACTCAAAATTAGTGTTCCATTATCATAGGAAATGGGACTTACGGTCCAGCTTTTCACCAACACCTAAGACTTCTTGCACATTCCGAGTCATTATTTGATGAACCTCATAGAGTTCATCATTCAACTTGGCTATGTTTCTCTGTGTACGAGTGTCTTGGTACAGTTTCTTGGTTTTCTGAATGAATGTATCTACAAGAAGGGGAAAAAGAGTGAATCCAGCAAGGTATGTTTCCAAGATACTGAATGAACACAGAAGAAAATCTACACTATATAGTACCAAATTTGATAAAGGCGTAAGGCCGAGCAGCTGTTTCAATGTTAGGTCCATTGACACGTTCAAATTCATTCTTGAGATCTTCTAGGTATTGGAGAGCGAGCAGCTGTTTCAATGTTAGGTCCATTGACACGTTCAAATTCATTCTTGAGATCTTCTAGGTATTGAAAAGCCAGTTTCTTTGGGTATGAGCGGTCACACATTGTCAAGTAGCAAACACGTCCTTCTATGAGGTAACTAAAATTTTCTGGTCAAGGAAGCATATATACATATATTTGGTTCTTTCCTTCACCTCAGTTCCAAGTCAGTAGCATACAAATTATATAAAAAGAAGATTTCAAAGATGATGCAAGAGAATTGAAACTTGTCATAAACTAAAAACTAGTGCAAATCTGTCAAAAGCCTGGTTAACAAAACATGGCAAAACTTTCTCTATCCTTATGCTAATGAGGTAAATCACATCTATATCTATCAAGTACCATACTTTGTGCAAGCAGAAAATGAACTAATAAGAAATGAGGAACAAAAGGGAAGAGATCAAGGATACTGGAATATATAGGGACCAGTTTCGACAGACATTCTTGAAGCCTCATTATGACCTCTGGAGAGATTCTTAAACAGTGCCTTAACCTGTTGCTTATACATATCTGAATCTGGCAAGTCGCGTCCATCATCGAGTCCCTCAGCTAGAGGCAACCCATCAGTTCTCCATGCTATGGCGAAAATTTACATTTGAACATGGATTTAGACAAACCTGATACGAGCATTAAAAATGATTCTTCTCGATTTGAAACGATCTGAGAACCAAAGGAAGACGATGATCCAAGAAAGAAAGAGAAGTAATTTTTAATTAATTAAAGGGTTTATCAAAGGGGCTAAATTATTATTATTATTTATTTCTGATCTACGTTTTTGTATCACAAACGCTACGTTTGCCTAACGCAATCCAATTTTAGCGTTTTAAAATTGGCGATTTGTACTTCTGATTGAACCGGTTGGTTCGTGAATTAATCACCTTCTTCTCCGACGACCTTCTCTTCTTCTCTGCTCAAAATCACAAAATTGTCAGCTTTTTGGCACTGGATCTTCTTCTCTGCTCAAAATCACAAAATTGTCAGCTTTTTGGCACTGGATTTTCCAATCAATATACAACCATCTGTTACCGAGCTCTGTTCCAATCTCAGATCCGTCTCTTTAGATGAGAAATAGAATTATTACCTTTGTTTATTCAGTTTGATTCGTCTTCTAATTTTGTTCGAGTCTATCAAAGGGAGAGCTTCGTAATCAATGGAGTCAAATTCAAAATCCAGGAAAGAAAGCGTCTTGATCAAATACGCCATCTTTTCACGACTCCTCGTTCTATTCTTAACCCTCATATGGCGTAACTTACTTCAGCCATACGATACATCTGCTTCACTCAATCCTCCTTGCTTTTAACCCTCATATGGCGTAACTTACTTCAGCCATACGATACATCTGCTTCACTCAATCCTCCTTGCTTATATCACAAACAAGATTCTCCTCCATCTCTAGTAACCAATTCAGCTTCAAGATCCCTTGAAAACAGTGTTGTCTGGGACAGTGTTTATTTTCTCAGAATCACCGAATGTGGGTATGAGTATGAACAGACTTACGCCTTCTTGCCTCTCCTTCCCTTATGCATTTCACTTCTCACTCGCACAGGTTCTTAAAAGCAAACTTGATTCCTTGTTTTTGGTTTGTATCATTTTCCTTAGTTACTGATTCTTTTTGGTTATAAACAGTCTTTGCTCCTTTTGTTCCATTGATTGGTCTTCGAGCTGTGATGGTGTTGTCTGGTTACATTGTCAGTAACATAGCCTTCGTATTTGCTGCTATCTATCTATTCAGGTACTTACTTAACATAAGTCAAGTCATGAGTCTTTTGAGCTCTAAAGAAGTTCTCTTTACGCCTGTTTGTTGCTCACAGGGTTTCAGTTCTTATCTTGAAGGACACTGAAGCATCATTTAGAGCTTCAATGATCTTCTGTTTCAATCCGGCATCCATATTTTATTCGTCAATGTAATGTATTCATGAATCAATTACTGAAAGTAAAAACAGAATGGTAATGAACTGATGACCGTAAATGTTTCTTTTTTGAGTTTCAGATATTCAGAAAGTCTATATGCTCTTTTTTCTATTGGAGGGGTGTATCACTTGTTATCTGGTACCAGCAATGTAGCCGTTCTCTGGTTTGCACTCTCTTGCTGTGCAAGGTCCAATGGTGTTCTTAATGCTGGTTATATTTGTTTCCAGACGATGCATCGAGCATATGAAGCTTTGTATCAGAAAAGGCGTGTTTGTGTGAGTTATTCATATTTCATTCCGCTTTGAGAAATTATTGTCTCTAAGTCAAACATTCATATAGTTTTTTTAGGTATCTACTGTCTAGATCCCTCAAGATAGAAATAGAGAATTCAAACAACATTTTTAGTTACTTTTTTCTTCATTTCTATTTACTGGAGTCTTACTTTCCTGTTTTGATTTTACGCTCTTTAGTGAAAGGTTGCAGTGGAAGCTTTTCTTGATTTAGTATATCCAAAATTATATCTGCTTGGCCATGTAACCTACGAATGATTAAAGCCTGTCTCTTTAACCCGCTGTTGACTCTGTAAAGGTATGGTAGACATAATGATTTTTTTGTCTCTCTATCCAGTTGGCTATGCAGGTTTTGGTTGCTGGGGTTCTTAGATGTGTATGCATCTGTCTTCCTTTTGTCGCATTTCAAGCATACGGATACTATAACATGTGCCACGGACATACGCCTGACAAAATGAGGCCTTGGTGCAAAGGAAAAATACCTTTGCTATATAACTTCATTCAAAGTCATTATTGGTAAGTACTTTGAACAATAAACCTTTTCTTGTTCTCGCAGGTTTTCTGTCTTATATTTGATTGTGTCTTTATTTTTGACAGGGGAGTAGGTTTTCTTAGATACTTTCAGTTTAAACAGCTCCCAAACTTTCTACTCGCATCACCAATTCTGTCTTTAGCTGTATGTTCAATTACGAGTTACATGAAGTCTCGGCCTGAGCTCTTCATTTCGCTGGGGTTTCAAGCAACTGAAAAAGAAAAGAGATCTACTGCAAGGCTTTATTCTCTGATGAAGGATGCAGCTGAACCAGATGTTAAAACTTCAACAAATGAAGGTATAATTTTCTTTGTTATATAATGTAATAGTTAGAAAATTAGAAGTTGATGGATCCTCTCTATCTTCCTGAGTAGGAAACCAAGACATAAGGCAGCGGAAACCTAGCAAGAAGAAAGAGGTTACTGTGACTAAACTTGCTAGGAAATCCGACTCACCAGAAAAATCAGGATACTTTTCTGCTGATGTATTCCCATTTGTCGTACACTTGGGTTTAATGGCAGCCACAGCTTTCTTCATCATGCATGTTCAGGTTAAAATTCTCAATGGCATAACCAGAAAACTCTTTGAAAATACGAAAATTTAGGTTTAATGAGCCTGTCCTTATGTGTGTTGTGGTTTATTATTACAGGTTGCAACAAGGTTCTTATCAGCTAGTCCTCCTCTATACTGGTTTGCATCGTATTTGATTACATCTCCAAAACATAGTAGTAAATGGGGATACTTGATACAATCATATTGTGCAGCCTATATCCTTCTTGGCACTTTACTCTTCTCAAACTTTTATCCCTTCACTTGATTCATTGTTAGTTGATATAATCTGAGATTCTGTTCCTATTTTGTAAAAAGTTTTGACATTGGTGAAGTGTTATTTCATTAAAAACTAGTTTGAACGATGAAGTACATGCTGAGGTGTTATGACTCTTTTGGCTTATTATATGTTTTTGTTTATAGGGTCAAAAGTCCCACATCGGAATATGTATAAAATTGCTGGGTATTGTGTGGCTATAAATAAAGAGGCTTTCGCTAGTGGAGGAAGTATCTTTGCGCTTGGGGCAATGACGCAGCTAATGAGGTACTAACCGAGGCGCGTCTATTGCTGGTTGAAAACTATTTCCAAACCCCCTCTTGGGCCTAAGCTTGTTTGGGCCTTCGAGAATTTCTGGAAGGGCTCCCTTCGGGGTAAAGCCCTACAATTTCCTAGTTCAATAATTATCACATTTTGGGCCTACAAAAGCCCATTATCTTATGAGTTGTAGATTTGGGTCCACGAAAAGGTCCACTACATAATATGAGACCTTTACTCATACAAAAAACTCTGCTATAGTTTTAGGCTTCTACCTAACACTTGTGCAAGTTTGTGTTTTTTTTTTGGTTTTACAGTCTACCAAACAGAAACTCAAGCTGCTTTTTTTTGGAGTTGGAACAGTGTGAAAACTTATGTTCTGTTTTAAGGCATTTGTTGTCTGTGTAACGTAAAATTGTCAGAACACAATGTGAGCAAATTGGAAACAATTGCTGCTGCACTTCTTTGGTAACTCTACAATAATCTCTCCTTAGAATTCATTCTGGATCTCTGAAACTCTGCTCTCTAATCACTATTAGGTTCCTGTCAAGAACAACCAATAAAAATCCCAGTCAAACAAAAGATTATAACTAAAGCAATGGCTCAAACCAAGTTTAAACTGGAAACTCTTTGAATAGGGTGACTCAAAGGTAGACTTTAGTGTCTATGACTCTGAATTGTGAATTAATCTCTCTGTGTCTCACTATATATGTGTGTGTGTGTGTCTGCAGGAGATGAAAGACTTACCATAGTTTTGGCGTACACCGGTGAACTTATGAACTGCTTTCAAAAGAGAACCATATCTCATATACTTCAAAGATCCCATATGTCTATCAAACAAACAAATACCGAGAAACTCTATGAGATTTAGCTTGAAGAAGAAAGAAACACGAGTAAGAAAAAGCGTGCTTACACTATCTCAGTGTAAGTAAGTCTCCAAGCAGGATAACCAAGATGGCTCCTTATAGGTCCATACACCAACAACAGATCAGGTATGTGTACATTCCCACCTGGCAAAAGTTCAGATCAGCAGATTCTTGAAAAGAAAACTTGAATTCATTAATGAAAGAATCAACACAAACCGGCAACTTTTAAAGCTTCAGTAAAATGAGACTCGGTAATAACATTTTCGCCTTTTTGGTTCTCGGGTTGACAGGTTTTCAAGTATCTCTGAAGAAGTATGTTTCCTGCTTTCATTACAACTTCTTTATTGTCGGAAGCTGAAAGTAATTCTAATACAATCCCCTTTCTGTCAGAAGAAACATCCTTTTCATCCATATCCTGAGAAAGAAGAACAAAAACATTCATAAGGTACAAACAAAACCTCGAAGTAACATCATCGCAGATACCATTGCGCGATAGCAATATCAATACACACATTAAGAGAAGCTTAAGATTCGAGCCACGAGCAAAGAAACAAACTAAATGAAAGGTATGAGATTATTATTACCTCTAACAACATTGAACCTGGGACAGTACCAAGGATCAAATCCTTAGATCTCTTCAATAAACCTAAAGAAGCAAACTTTTCAGAGATCATTTATGTATTACAATGAACTGAAATTCAAGATATAATAAGCTAAAAAGCTTTTACCTTGAGAGTCAAATAGACCAACTTGTTTAACCCCAATAGTAATTAACCATTGCAAAAGCTCAATAACCTTCAAAACATCTTGAGCTTCTTCGATTTCCATTACGATAGCTAAACACTTGAGTTTCTCAATATCTATAGAACTGTACTTTTTATTCAATCCTAATGATATGGCACAATCTGTATCATAGCTTGGAGAATCAATCTTAATGTAAGCTAATTTGGTAATGATCTAATAAAGAAAAAATAAAAGAAACTCACTTGGGCAATCCAATAACTCAGGAGCAGCATTGGTTGATTCGAATCCATAAAAAAAAAGAACCAAAATTTACAGAATCCGACAAATCGAACTATATCCTAAAAGCCAGAATGAAAACTGAAAAAAGAAGAAGTTTTTGGAGGCGAGATGAGAAAAAGGAGAAAGTTTTCGAGTGTGTATTAGCATCTGGATCAGACCCAGAATCTAATTTTGGTGATACTAGCTTCTAGTTTGAGAAACTAACTCTGTATCTGATAGCCTGAGACGTTTGGAGTTCAAACTCTAACACAAGTGAAGTCATAAAGTGTGTTTCTAACTTCTCACGGTTTTGTTGTGAATGAAATTTTGTTTTGTTGCGTTTTATTATGGGTTTTGCTGTGAATTAGTCAAAAGTCTACCACACAAAAAATCTTAAAACCAAAATTCTATAATACAGCTATTTGGATTTTTCTAAAACCATTTTGCACCTGAACTTAAAGCAATCAAGCTTTATAAATTTTGGAGTTGAAAGCAATAACTTTATAAATATTTTTCAAAGCCAAAACCATTTTAAAAGTATAAAATAATTACAT
>CM071721.1:5894323-5905612 GCA_036630335.1 Physaria fendleri | reverse complement strand
CTCGTATAACAAAACGATATGAGACTACATGGATCCCTCTAGAGCAAATTTGAGTATACAAGGTTGAACCAAAGGAGTAGAAAGAGCTAAACAATGGATCCCTCTAGAGCAAATTTGAGTATACAAGGTTGAACCAAAGGAGTAGAAAGAGCTAAACAATCACATTAGCAATTTAATTTTACCAAAGCAGAAGACTCAAGCTAAATCCTAAAAGCCGCAATAAAATCACATTAGCAATTTAATTTTACCAAAGCAGAAGACTCAAGCTAAATCCTAAAAGCCGCAATAAGAAAAGCTAATGGGAGACTATGTGGATCCCTCCACAGCCAATTTGATAAGAACCAACCTACACTGTAGCAACTCCAGATATGAGTATCAATCTAATTTAAAAATTCAAGAGCTAAACCAACAATCTAGCAATTCCAGATACAAATATCAGTCTATGTTAGACACGAATAAGATCCACCACAATGATCACAAATTCAAGAGTTTCCAAAACAATATACGGATCTCCAATTATGTACTACATACAGTTTCGTGGTTCGGATTTCATATAGCGAACCAGATCTAAGACTAGAACCGACGAGCTTACCCATGAGAGTCGATTCAAGGAGATGCTTAGCCATTATAACCTCATCTGTAGGGTTCACCTCACCGTCCCCAATCCAACGCTTCTGGATTGCCATCATATTGTACACGCTAGCCACCAGAAGCACAACAACTGTCGCTGTAACCGTCTGAATCACAATTGGTCCACGTCCTCGCTTGGCTCGATCTAGACTCATGATCAATAGCTTCCTAATCGGCGTCTTAAAGGAAAGAGCCATTATCACAACAACCTCCAAGAGAACAGCAGCGAAGAGTAATTGCTGCATCGTGTTTGATCCACATATTGTACACGCTAGCCACCAGAAGCACAACAACTGTCGCTGTAACCGTCTGAATCACAATTGGTCCACGTCCTCGCTTGGCTCGATCTAGACTCATGATCAATAGCTTCCTAATCGGCGTCTTAAAGGAAAGAGCCATTATCACAACAACCTCCAAGAGAACAGCAGCGAAGAGTAATTGCTGCATCGTGTTTGATCCAATGTGAACGTGCTAAGTTTTTTGAAAATTTTTCTCTGAGAAATCAAAATTCAACAGCGATTCTGAAAACTTTCCCCGTAAAGAAGAAAAGTTGAAGTCGTGAGTCGATTACATATTTTGCTTCTGAAATTTCTTATATTTTCCATAGTGGTCCTTGAGGTTTGATTTTGCTTACAAAATAGCTCAGTATTTACGAAATTGTCAAAAATAACCCAAACAATTCGACTAAAATTTCAAAACTCGTAAGAAGCCTAAGAAAATGACATTGAAGGTTTAAAGAGTACAGTGGAGTTATGACCAGTCTCATACTACAGAAGTACAAAATGTGTTGAAGTTTCTCTTTGAAAGAAAGAAGATATTTTGGTGAAACAGTCTAAGATTCGAGCTGGTGGTCAGGGAGGCCAATGCATGGCTCGAGAAGTCTGCTAATTACGAAAATAGACGTAGGTCCTTCCTTGTTTTTTTACCATAGCTTGGTCTTGACCCAGAAAAGGAGGTAAACTACACCGAACACAATTGCAACTGGTGCCCATTTCCGGATCAAAGCCTGGTAATCAAGTTAAGTGAATGAGACCATATGCAAATCATCTGAGATAGATGGGACTTACGGTCAAGCTTTTCACCAACACCTAAGACTTCTTGTACATTCCGCGTCATTATCTGATGAACCTCATAGAGTTCATCGTTCAACTTAGCTATATTTCGTTGCGTGCGAGTGTCTTGGTACAGTTTCTTGGTTTTCTGTATGAATGTATCTAAAAAAATGGAAAGGGGGAAAAAGAGTGAATCCAGGATGGTGTGTTTCCGAGATATCTGAATGAATACAGGAGAGAATCTACATTACCATACCGAACTTGATAAAGGCATAAGGGCGAGCAGCTGTCTCAATGTTAGGCCCATTGACACGTTCAAATTCATTCTTGAGATCTTCCAGGTATTGGAAATGCGAGTTTCTTTGGGTAAGAGCGGTCACACATTGTCAAGTAGCAGACACGTCCTTCTATGATGTAGCTAAAATCTTCTGGTCAAGGAAGCATAAATATTTGGTTGTTTCTTTCACCTTAGTTCCAAGTTAAAAGCATATAAATATGAAACAGAAGACTTCAAACATAATGCAAGAGATTTGAGACGTGTCGTAAGCCAGAAACTTGTGCAAATGTACAAAGCTGAAAATGCTAAAAAGTATGAACAAAAAAACTTTGCAAAACTATATGCAGGTGAAATCTTAGTAAACTTTATGAAATTCTTGTAAATGAACTACCAAATTGCTTTACAGAGGGACTATACCTATCAATCAACTAAGGGTTTCAACTTTCAAGCAGAATATGAACTGATCGAGGAATGACGAAAAAAGTAGATGTTAAGGATACTGAAAAATATAGGGGCCAGTTTCAACAGACATTCTTGAAGCCTCATTGTGACCTCTGGAAAGATTCTTAAACAGAGCCTTGCCCTGTTGCTTATACATATCTGAATCTGGTAAGTCGCGTCCATCATCATCACCAATATCAAAGACTCCGTATTGAGACAATTCACCACCAGGACAACATCAGCTAGCCAATTTCATACAAAGACATGAAGATCCAGTGAGATCTAAATCCAGAATCTACCACAAAGTTGCGCATATTCCACATTTATAATCTATGTTTGCTATACATCGACAGCCAAGAGAGAAAAAAAATTCAAATTCGAAAGAAATCAAAGATCTGATACAAAATTAATGACAGATTTCAAAACGAAAATTTGATCCAATAGCTATACACTAAATTAACATCTTGAGAACAATCTTAAAGTTTTTCGATACCAAACGTAAGCAAATCTCATTAAAACAATCGCCACAAAAAATAAAATTGAGCAATTTCTTCAGACTATGCAGATACTTTACAGTTAAACAAGGATTTTAACAAACCTGAAATGAGCATTAACAATGGTTCTTCTAGTTTCAAAGATCTGAGAACCAGAGGAAGACGATGATCGAAAGAAAGAGAACTAATTTCCTAATTAAAGGGTTTATCAAAGGAAGGCGATGAACTATTATTAATTACATAGTGGAGTATCAATTTATTTTGCCGTTCGAAATTTTAATCTATGACGTCCTGCGTTACCCGGCATCCTTGTGACGCGGCGCGTTTTAAACTATCACGTTGTTGGATAAAATTAGCCTCAAACGGCAAGCTGTGTGTAAACGATAATAATCCCATATCGTTTAGACTAGAAACAATGATTGGGGAAGCAAGAGTATAAATAAAGAAGTGGGCACATTGTACAAATCACTTACCTGGACGGGGTCAACTCGTGATCATGAAGATGAGTGGCCTAGGCTAGTGACCTCCATTGCACATAACGGAGGGGTGCTTAGCCTAAGGTCTTCCCATGAGGAAGAGCCTACGTCATAATTTGTGGCAGCCCATGAGGAAGAGCCTACGTCATAATTTGTGGCAGAGGGGGTTTGCGTTCGCGCAGCCCCTACCATCATTAGTCTTTAATCTTTAATTAATTATGTAGAATCGTATGCCGAAAGAGACTTTGTTTCTCAAATCAAATAGGCAAATACACCTTAATAACATACATTTTTGGCTGCAGTCATATATCACATTTGCATAGCAAAGGAAGAATACCACGATCTAACTTTTCAAAAACTGCCAAGGTATATTCTCTTTATTATTGTTGAATCAAACTCGGATAGAGTGATATAAATGGTAACAAAACTCGGCGTTTGGCAACTTTATATAATGAACAAATTACAAGTACAAGAGGAATAACAGTGAAAATTTCAATGATCTAACCTCCAAAAAAACTACCTCAGCTTGGGTTTGATGAGTTCAATGCCTTATCAAACAGAACAAACACACAAGTATTGTAGAAACCTGAGTATTATCTCCACGAGGTTGGAAACCACATTTCTCAACAATAGACGATCTCACGATTTCAGGGGTTGTTAGGGGCATATAACCCTTCTTCATGACTTGTGATAATGTCCAATTAAGGAGGGCCATCTCCAATAGAACTAGCTCATTCTTCAAATAGAAAAACTTTGAACCACTTACCTGCAGAAGTGTTACAAAAAACAAGAAGGAAGTCGATTCACATTATTTTCTTGATTTAATATACCAAAAAATGGAAAATTTGTCATCAATAATAATGTATTCTAGAAGGAGGTGATATTTCACCCCCTCAAGTGAACTCTACTAATATAGCTTAATGTTTAGTCTAAATACAATTGCACACATATAAGAACAAAACCAGCAGATCAACGGTGGTTCGACAACCTATACAATGTGCTTTGGCTCCTATAAGGCTATAAATAAGACAAAGTGTATACCTCTGCAGCAGAGTCAAAATCAATGAGATCAAGATCCTTCCCAAGCTGAAGGTGATCCTTGATTGGGAAACTAAACTCACGTGGACTACCAACCTACAAAGAAAATTACGAGACTATTTTCAAAAGGCCTTTGGCAGCAAATGCAATAGTCAACGCAAAAGTTGAGGGAGACCAAACTAACTACCTCCTTTCTAATTACCGACGAATCCTCTCCTCCAACAGGAACATCAGGGTGAGTCATATTTGGTATAGACTGTGCTACATATTGGAGCTCATCTTTAAGCTTCACAAGGTCTTCTTCCAGAGTAACAAGACTTTCCTTAAGATTTTTACCTGAAGGCGAAAGCATGCTCTTATCTTTTAGCAAAGAAGAGAGACTGAGAAACTTAATTGATTCCACATTTACCTTCTTCTACAAGTCTATCACGTTCAGATGGTTCCAGCTTCCCTTTCATCTTCTTTGCAACGTTATTTCTTTCCTCACGAAGCCTCTCAACTTCCTGCTATCTGCAACCGTTGATTAGCTGAACCGAGAGGAAGAAAAATAACCGATTTTACTTTACTCTCTCAAACCTAGCCAGCAACTAAATAAAAATAGTCTTTTTCACCTACACTTCGCGATTCGATTTTACTTTACTCTCTCAAACCTAGCCAGCAACTAAATAAAAATAGTCTTTTTCACCTACACTTCGTGATTAACCTATCCAGAAACTAACAAAACTACAAGCGTAGCAACTTTAACATGTTTCTCTGGAGTCTCATCAATAGAATACGTAGCAAATGAGTTCTTTCTCAAAGCAGCTAATTTCAACATGTTTCCAGTACTATGTATTCCAAATTCAAATTGAGCTAAATGCTAACAGGGTCAACTAGAGCAGCATAGGAAGATTAGATAACCTTCTGGAGATTGACCATGTTCTCGTAAAGGTCGAGCACAGCTTCCAAATCAGCATTCGAATTCCTGTTCTTGATATTGATTTCCACTGCTTCCTTATTATCTCTTATCCATTTAAAATCAATCGCTGCATTCCACTGACGCTTCGCTACTAAACTCGCAAACCGAAACGAATTCAGCTCCATTCAAAATCAATGACACTGACGCTTCGCTACTAAACTCGCAAACCGAAACGAATTCAGCTCCATTCAAAATCAATGACAAATGGACAATATAAAGAGAACTGTACCAGAAGAATCAGAAGACGAAATATCTTGTACGGCGGCGGAAGCGGAGAAAGCCCTGACGATAAGAGGCTTACGCAGTTGAAGATGGCGGGACAACAAACATGGGGTTATAGTATTGGGGAATGACTTGAGGAAAAAACGAGAAGAGAATGTAGAAAATGTTACAGGAACCACCGCGGCGAGTCTCAATTTGTGTAAACTCATCGCCGGAGCTTCTCTGCTGACAAAGAAGAGACGAAGCTAAATTTATCTTATGTTCATTGCTATTGAAACGCTGCCGTTTTGGTCATTTTGGATTGCTATTGAACGAGGCCGTTTAAGCTGCTAAACGATATTCAAATCTGTAAACACATTCATAGTTTGGTCTTACATGTGTTAAGTTTGTTTCAATAAAATTGGAAGAAGCAATGTCATCTTGGCAAAAGATAGTACATTTTCAGGCCAAATCAGAACAGAAGATAAAACAGAAGTCATTTGACAAAAGCAAGAGACAAGTCATGAAAGGAGAAGACAACATATCATCATGTTGGTTTGTAGTATTTGGTAGCCACGAAAGGCATCTTAGTGATGCTACCTTCATAAGGTTTCCCACGGACGTAGTATTTGGTAGCCACGAAAGGCATCTTAGTGATGCTACCTTCATAAGGTTTCCCACGGACTAAGATCTTGACTTTAGTCCCATTCTTGTGCTGACCTGATTTCACATACCCCATAGCTATGTTCTTTTTCAGGTTTGGGCTAAACCCTCCACTTGTGATCTCTCCAATCTTGTTCCCACTCTCATCATGAACTTCGCTATGCGACCTTGCAGGTGGTCCCGAGGAGAAAAAGCCGACTCTTCTGATTGTAGGTCCATCTTTGAGCTGTTGGAGAATCACATCCGCACCGAGAAAGCCACCTTCGGCTCTTCTACGCTTCCCTATTGCCCATGTGAGTCCAGCTTCAACAGGAGAAATGTGTTGCTCCATATCGTTTCCATATAGACAAAGTCCTGCTTCTAACCTGAGACTGTCTCTTGCTCCTAGACCTGTAAGCCTTACCTTACCCTCAGATTTCTCCAAGATTGCTTTTGCTAGATCCACTGCGTGTTCAGATGGAACCGAAATCTCAAACCCATCTTCCCCGGTATACCTGAAAACACAAACAGACACATACATTACCTGTGAGATCTTCCGAACTGTTTAAGCTGTTGTCTTCTTGAACCATAATACAAGAAGATAGTGAAACATGAGATTTTACCCAGTCCTAGTAAGGAAACATGTGGAACCATTAATGTCCAAAATCTGGAATTGCCCAAAGTAAAGCTTGCTCAAGTCTTCTTTAGTAAGGTGTTGAAGCACAGGAGCAGCCAAAGGACCCTACATCACAAAGCTCATTTAAGTAAATACAAGTATACATCAATAACAGAACAACCAACAGAAGAATCTTTTAATGGCCAAACCTGAAGTGCAAGAAGAGNACCAGATAGATATGCTCATCTGTCACTTTTGTAATCACAGAATCATCAATAGCTCCTCCTTTCTCATTTGTGAACACGGTTAAACTCCCGGTTCCAGGAGCCAAACCAGCCACATCAGCAACAACAAGTTTCTCAAGGAAAGGAACACAATCTTTGCCCTTAAGGCTCAAACCACACATATGTGCAACATCAAACAAACTCCCATTTTGTCTGCAGTTAACTGTTGAGTCCATGATTGAATCTTTGTACTGAATTGGCATACTCCAACCAGCAAAAGGAACCATCTTTCCACCATGGGCGACATGAAAGTCGTAGAGAGCTGTCTTCTTCAGTTCAGAGTCAGAGCTGAAGTAGCGACATGACACAACCTTCTTGTCAGACTGAGCAAGACGACGGGTTATAGATTGTCCAAGCTGCCATAGACTACCACCTCTCATCTTCTCCACAAGCTACAAAAACAATTCAATCCAAGAATACACAAAAAATGCATTTTCAAATTCAATTAGATTCATTTGATAATAAACTCTTAAGCTAGGAATGAAGAAAGGAGAATTCATAATACAATCTATAGACAAAAAGAAAACATTTTTAATCCAGAAATCATCAACGCAAAGATTCAGATTCATTATATAACATCTGAAACTCAATAATCGCAATGAGATCGAATTCATATTTTAACAAAGAAGACGAAGAAGAATCTGAATAATCAACGATTCTGTGGAGATGAACATAAGAACTCAATTGGGTTGCGTAGAAATCTTACAAAGATTGAGTTTTTGCCACTGAAGCTTCTTCCAGATTCCTGATACTACTATGTAGTGTTAATGTGATTAACTAAATAAACATTGGTATCAGTGGCAAAATGGACTTTATATATACATTTTAGGGATTAAAAAGATATAAAAGTTGAGATGTGTGAATTAAAAATGTGAAGAAAAAAGATGGGGTTGGTGGTGGAGGAAGAATCATCAGCCAAATGAAGAAAAGGCCAAAGCAACCACATCTCCATTGAGTGGTAAGTATTATTCAATTACAAAAACAATTCAATCCAAGAATACACAAAAAATGCATTTTCAAATTCAATTAGATTCATTTGATAATAAACTCTTAAGCTAGGAATGAAGAAAGGAGAATTCATAATACAATCTATAGACAAAAAGAAAACATTTTTAATCCAGAAATCATCAACGCAAAGATTCAGATTCATTATATAACATCTGAAACTCAATAATCGCAATGAGATCGAATTCATATTTTAACAAAGAAGACGAAGAAGAATCTGAATAATCAACGATTCTGTGGAGATGAACATAAGAACTCAATTGGGTTGCGTAGAAATCTTACAAAGATTGAGTTTTTGCCACTGAAGCTTCTTCCAGATTCCTGATACTACTATGTAGTGTTAATGTGATTAACTAAATAAACATTGGTATCAGTGGCAAAATGGACTTTATATATACATTTTAGGGATTAAAAAGATATAAAAGTTGAGATGTGTGAATTAAAAATGTGAAGAAAAAAGATGGGGTTGGTGGTGGAGGAAGAATCATCAGCCAAATGAAGAAAAGGCCAAAGCAACCACATCTCCATTGAGTGGTAAGTATTATTCAATCTTTATCTTCTTATTTCAAAATTTTTATAAATCAAAATAAACATTAAAGTATTGCATATCACCAAAAAAAAAAAAAAGGAACATGTTTGAACTTTTTAGTATTTTCACATGAAATTTATTTGGAGTTGTAAACATTCTTTATGTTAGAATTCATTAAAGTATTGCATATCACCAAAAAAAAAAAAAAGGAACATGTTTGAACTTTTTAG
Organism: Physaria fendleri; assembly: GCA_036630335.1. Classification (NCBI taxonomy): domain Eukaryota; kingdom Viridiplantae; phylum Streptophyta; class Magnoliopsida; order Brassicales; family Brassicaceae; genus Physaria; species Physaria fendleri. The sequence continues at coordinate 5,896,739 of CM071721.1, read as the reverse complement.
TATTTTCACATGAAATTTATTTGGAGTTGTAAACATTCTTTATGTTAGAATTCTATCCATTAATTTTTCCAAGGACCAAAAACAAAAGATATAAAACAGGGCAGTTTTATATATGAATTCACAATAATTTTTTGTCAAGGTTTAATTAAATCATCATTTTTGTAATAAACTTTTTACTAAACTTAGTATTAATATGCAAGCAAAAAAAAAAAAGTAAAGCTAGTAAATACACGAGAAACGTTGCACATTTGCACTTAATCATATCTGAAGCGGCATTACACATATATAATACGATTACGAACATTACATAATTATGTAACGTCTAGTAGCCATTAGCCAAGAACATTTTTGATTCATATATTAAAGTTTAAAATGAGAGCTGAAACTCAAATCTTTAAATTTAAACCTCTAGATTTATTACAACAATAACAGTGATCTCTTTTAATGGTACGTTCAAGGAAAGCCACCACCAGGACCACCAAGTCCACCACCACCTAATCCGTCTCCACCAAGTCCACCACCACCACCGCCAAGTCCACCAGCAGCACCACCACCATACCCACCACCAAGTCCACCAGCAGCACCACCTCCAGCACCTCCACCTAACCCTATCACCACCACCGCCAAGTCCACCAGCAGCACCACCACCATACCCACCACCAAGTCCACCAGCAGCACCACCTCCAGCACCTCCACCTAACCCTATTCCAGCTCCAGCTCCAGCTCCAACTCCAAACCCAAGACCACCTCCGCCACCAAGGCCAAGACTTAGTCCACCACCACTGCCAAGATTTAGTCCAGCACCTCCGCCACTGCTGCCTAGGTATTTTTCATCCTTGAATTGAGCGTCTCCGGTCATAAGTTTCCTAGCATTAACATTGGCACAAACAAGTGCTATGAAGAGAAGCACAAGCAAGTTAGTTACTAAACCTCTCATGTTTTGCTTTGTTGGTTCTGATTATTTTTGTTTATGGTGCATCATTCTGTTGTGTTACAAGACCCTTTTATAGGCGATTATTTGTACACAATACACATGTAATGTCTGTGTGCAATAAATGCAAAACAAAAAAATGGACCTTGTAATCTTGTAGTACTAGTACAATGTAGCTAGTTACTGAACATGTGAGATTGAAACTATTCAACTTACTAGACTTTGTAGGTAAATCATCATAATGAATGGAAACATTGTATTAATATATGACTTAAGCAATTTAGATATAAACGAACTTATTTGTAACTCAAAATTTCTAAGATTTTTAAGTTAATCTTATGAAAACATAGATGTTAGGAATTTGAGATGCCGTGATGGTTAGGTAAATAAGAACATAAAAAAGACCCACAACTCAAATTAATTGGGAGGCCAAAATAAATGAAATACATTACTACTATACCTATACTATTGGTCCCAAATCAAAAGAAGAATTATGTAGACACATGATCCTTGGGACCTATGAAGATCTGATCCTATCTATAACCTTAACTAAACCTTTTGATATTAAGTTTAATCAATTCTCTTCTAACTTATTGGATTCAAATTCTCTGCAGCACCAATTAAAACCAGCATGGGTAATGTATCTACTGAGAGAGGAAAAAAAAGTTATAGCTAGGGTTAAAAATGTTAGAACCTATTTGTTCCGTAGTGGGTAGGACTCTGTATCAGTATGGAATGTTTATTATAAATAGCTTTCGAATGTACTGTAAAGTAGGTGGATCCATCAATATATCCAACTAATTGAATCTTTCTCGTGACTATCTATATTGAATATGTAAATATTAAAAACATTTACAGTATCCAAAGTATGTTCTACTCGATCTTATTACAAGTCCTACTTATTAACACTTCCAACATTTTGTTAATTTGGTTGTACTGGGTCGCTAGGAAGGTTGTTAATCAATGTATATAAACCGTCCATAACCTAAAACAACCCTCAAGGTGGTGGAACATATTTTGATTAAGGTCCATAGTAGATTTAAAGCTCAAAGACAATAGGAAGCTCACATAAACATAACACGACTCAACTTACTAAACCACATCTTATTTTAGATTAAACACTAAATCTCCCTTTATTTATTTATGATCACATTTTTATTATTATAGTTTTGTGTGATCTCCACCATTTGTAGCTCTTCTTCCTCTTCATTCCAATTCCTTGAGAAAATCTTTGTTGTCAACCAGAACCTGTTATTTTTTTAACAAACAAACTCCGTTAAGAACTGATGAGTCTAATCTCCAAGGTTCCTTCTTCCTCTTCATTCCAATTCCTTGAGAAAATCTTTGTTGTCAACCAGAACCTGTTATTTTTTTAACAAACAAACTCCGTTAAGAACTGATGAGTCTAATCTCCAAGGTTCCATTTTAATCGTTTTACTAACCGTTTTCCAACCCTCTGGATCAAGGAAGGAGACAATCTTGGTT
>CM071721.1:5878324-5890055 GCA_036630335.1 Physaria fendleri | reverse complement strand
AATTCAATCCAAGAATACACAAAAAATGCATGTTCAAATTCAATTGGATTCATTTGACATTCATAATAAACCTCTTAAGCTATGAATGAAGAAAGGAGATTCATATAAAGGCAATACAATCTCAAAAAGAAAACTTTTTTAATCCGAAATCATCAACGCAAAGATTTAGATTCATTCATATAACATCTGAAACTCAATAATCGCAATGAGATCGAATTCATATTTTCACAAAGAAGACGAAGAAGAATTCATATCTGCAAGCTAAATAATCAACGATTCTGTGGAGATAAACATAAAAACTGAATTGGGTTGCGTGGAAATCTTACAAAGATTGAGTTTTTGCCACTGATGCTTCTTCCAGATTCCTGATACCACTACTATGTAGTGTTAATGTGATTAAATGATGTTTTTTTGCAGATAAATAAATAAACAAAATGGCAAAATGGACTCTATATATATATTTTAGGGATTAAAAAGATATAAAAGTTGAAAGGTGTGAATTAAAAATGTGAAGAAAAAAGATGGGGTTGGTGGTGGAGGAAGAACCATCAGCCAAATGAAGAAAAGGCCAAAGCAACCACATCTCCATTGAGTGGTAAGTATTATTCAATCTTATCTTCTTCTTTTAAATTTTTATAAATCAAAATAAACATTAAAGTATTGCATATCACAAAAAAAAGGAACATGTTTGAATGTTTTAGTATTTTCTCATGAAATTTATTTGGAGTTGTAAACATTCTTAATGTTAGAATTCATGGTAGTATGATACCAATATCGAAGTTTTAGAGATATAGATAGGGCAGTTTTGTATATTTTGTCAAAGGTTTAATTAAATTTATCATTTATTTTCACACTTTTTTTACTAACTTTAGTAAAATGTAGTAAATTAATGCTAGTAATTACACCAGAAACGTTGCACATTTGCACAATTGCACTTAGATCATATCTGAACCGGCGTCACATCATATTCGAGCATTTCCTCTAGTTATGTAACGTCTAGTAACCAAGAACATTTTTTGATTTCATAGATTAAAGTTTATATAAAAGCTGAAACCCAAACATTTCAAACTAAACTTCTAGATTTATTAATGAAAAGTGACCACCTAATTAATATAATAAGCTCTATCACACACACTTTTGATGATACGTTCATTCAAGGAAAGCCACCACCAGGACCACCAAGTCCACCACCACCTAAGCCATCTCCACCAAGTCCACCCCCACCTAAACCATCTCCACCAAGTATTCCACCACCAGTACCGCCAAGTCCACCACCAGCACCACCACCAGCACCACCACCAAGTCCACCAGCACCCCCACCAAGTCCACCACCTCCTCCAGCACCTCCACCTATTCCAGCTCCAACGCTAATCCCAGCTCCAATCCCAAGACCACCTCCTCCACCAAAGCCAAGCCCTAGACCACCACCGCTACCACCACTGCTGCCTAGGAATTTTTCATCCTTGAACTGGTCGGACATAAGTTTCCTAGCATTGACATTGGCACAGACAAGTGCAATGAAGAGAAGCACAACCAAGTTAGTTACTAAGCCTCTCATGTTTTGCTTTGATGGTTCTGATTATTTTTGTTTATGGTGAATCATTCTGTTGTGTTTCAAGACCCTTTTATAGGCGATTATTTGTACACATCACACATGTAATGTTTGTGTGCAATAAATGCAAAACAAAAAAATGGATCTAAGACATTGTAATCTTGTAGTACTAGTACAATGTAGTTAGTTACTGAACATGTCAGACTAAATCTATTCGATATTGTAGGTAAATCATCATAATGCAAAGAAACATTATATTATATGACTTTAGCAATTTAGATATAAACAAACTTATTTGTAACTCAATTTTTATAAGATTTTTAAGTTAATCTTATGGAAACATAGATGTTAGGAATTTGAGATGCCGTGATGGTTAGGTAAATAAGAACATAAAAAGACCCACAACTCAAATTAATTGGGAGGCCAAAATAAATGAAATACACCACTACTATACCTATACTATTGGTCCCAAATCAAAAGAAGAATTATGTAGACACATGATCCTCTATACCTATACTATTGGTCCCAAATCAAAAGAAGAATTATGTAGACACATGATCCTTGGGACCTTTGAAGATCAGATCTTATCTATAACCTTAACTAAACCTTTTGACATTAAGTTTAATCAATTCTCTTGGATTCAAATAACTGATCGATCGAAGTTCTGCTTCTGCAGCATCATTTATAACCAGCATGGGTAGTGTATGTACTGTGAAAGAGAAAAAAAAGTTAAAGCTAGGGTTAAAAATGTTTGAACCTACTTGTTCCGTAGTGGGTAGGACTCTGTATCAGTATGGAATGTTTATTATAAATAGCTTTCGAATGTACTGTAAAGTAGGTGGATCCATTAATATATCCAACTAATTCAATCTTTCTCGTGACTTTCTATATTGAATATGTAAATATTAAAAACATATAGTATCCAAAGTATGATTCTACTCGATCTTATTATAAGTACTACTTATTAACACTTGCAACATTTTGTTAATTTGGTTGTACTGGGTCGCTAGGAAGGTTGTTAATCAATGTATATAAACCGTCCATAACCTAAAACAACCCTCAACGTGGTGGAACATATTTTGATTAAGGTCCATAGTAGATTTAAAGCTCAAAGACAATAGGAAGCACACATAAACATAACACGACTCAACTTACTAAACCACATCTTATTTTAGATTAAACACTAAATCTCCCGTTATTTATTTATGATCACATTTTTATTATTATAGTTTTGTGTGATCTCCACCATTTGTAGATCTTCTTCCTCTTCATTCTCTTCATTCCAGTTCCTTGAGAAAATCTTTGTTGTCTACCAGAACCTGTTATTTTTTTAACAAACAAACTCTGTTAAGAACTGATGAGTCTAATCTCCAAGTTTCCATTTTAATCGTTTTACTAACCGTTTTCCAACCCTCTGGATCAAGGAAGGAGACAATCTTGGTTTTCCATTTTAATCGTTTTACTAACCGTTTTCCAACCCTCTGGATCAAGGAAGGAGACAATCTTGGTTCCAAGTCCAGGAAGGGGTCCGGGTTCTCTAGTGATCTTTCCTCCTAACTCTTCGTTTACTTTCTTCACAACTTCACCGCTTTTGTACACATCATCGGTGCCTATTGCTATCTGTTCATCACATTTAACCATTTAGTTACCAAAGGAATGAACACAAACCGGTTTAAAGACATGTCTAGAACCCATACCTGTGCATATGCATTGCCCTTTGTGTATTCGGTCACACCGTAGTTGTAGGTCAATTCCAGAACTATGGATTCGAGTTCTTCAGCATATCCCATCATACCTATGGTGTACTGTTTCAACAACAAATATAGAAGATAACTCAGTGAGTCACAAGCTGAAGAATGGTACATTATTTGTCTCATTTCACGGACTACTTCACCTTGTATTCAGGTCTGTCAACAGTTCTCAAGAGTCTCATCCCGAGGGCCTGTAAAAGAATTAGTCATGAAGTAAACAGTATCAATGAATGTTAGGAATAAAGCCAACCTTTACCACTGCATTACCTTTTCATAGAATTTGATGGAGCGGTCAAGATCACCAACACGAAGCATGACTTGACAAAATGGTTCAGGAGTTGGACCTCTCTGGATGATCTCAAAAGTGTAGCCATCAGGGTCCTTCACAAACGCGATGACAGTGTTTCCACCTTTCACTGGACCAGGTTCCCTAGTGACGTTACCACCCTTGGCACGGACAGTCTCAACAAGTTTGGAAACCTACAAAAAGACCGTTAACCCTTGACGTTACCACCCTTGGCACGGACAGTCTCAACAAGTTTGGAAACCTACAAAAAGACCGTTAACCCTTCTTTCCTTACAGGGCCTTCAGATTCGTATATTGATCCTTGATATCTCAACTTAAAAGTAGAAAGACTTACATCTTGAGTTGCAATGGCAAAATGACCAAAACCAGTTCCAATGTCATATGAGCTAACACCATAATCTGCAAAACAAAAGCATAAGTTGGTACTGGAAAGAACTGAATATGAACCAATGATAAAAGGAGACACAGAGTAAAAGAGGCCAAACTGTATGTCAGCTCCACAACAAAGTTGGATGTTTCTGGTCCAAAACCAAGAAAAGCATTAGAATACTTCTCCTCTGGGACATCTCTTTTCCTTAACACCTTCATACCAAAGCACTCAGTGTAAAACCTGGTGAGATATACATAACATCATAAGAATGTAGATACTCTTGTTACATCAAAAAAGAAGAATAAGGTAGTACTGAAACAGAAGTTACATACGAAATGGTACGTTCAAGATCACCAACGCGGTAGACAACATGGAGAAAACGACGGTTATCCTTCTTAGGCCAATCCATCAAGTCAGAAGCTTCAGCCATATCTCTAAAAACAAAACTTGATTCAGCTATTACTTGAAACAATATGAACATTATAAATCTGACATAAGACATTGAAACAGCCTCAACAGACAGGGAGGCAGAAGAAAATTTGCTCCTTCCTGATAAATTGAACAAAACACCATTAAATGTACCAGAAGTCCTATGAAACATCACTAAATCTCAACACCATATCCATTTTCAAACCAAAGGTCTCAACTTTACATACCAAAGTCATTATCCACCAAAGATAAATCTCATAACTACGCAATTACACCAATTCGACCTAAATCAGTCTCGTTAACAAGTGTCGAATTCGGCTTAGAACGAACGAATCGCACACAAAGATCAGTCAAAAGAACACTTAGATTTCATTAATCTCATTTGATTACTGACTAAGGATCCACAAATCCTAGGTCTGATAAAACCCTGATGAGAAAATCAGAACCGAGAAACAACCGATTTGCTAAAAAGACAAAAATTACAACAGGAAACATATCAAAAATCACAGAAGAGACAATTATGACGAGATCGATAATCATCAAAATGTGCAAACTAGATCATCTCTATACACAATGAACTCACCTGGGAAATAAGACGTACGGAACGATTAAGTTATAACCACACTCGAGTGGATAAAATAATTCACTCTTTACACACAAAGATCGGGACTTATATAAAGAATCTGAAAAAAATCAGAGAATTATTACTTCCGTTGGCCGACAATATTTCTATTACTGCCTGTGATATAAATCGAAAATCACAGACGCATTACAACCGATGGATGATTGCATTATTCTGGAAACATCTGTGAACGACCGTTACCCTTTACAAAATCTAACAGCCCAGTCAGGACACGACATGTCGCGACATTAAACACGTGTTCAAAAGATGTTTTCGTAAAATCTGTGTTTGTGTTGTCCCCTACAGGCCCACACAATGACATAAAGTAGAGTCGTGTTTTTGTGATCTTTGGGCTACAGTCTAGCCATCATAAAGTAGAGTCGTGTTTTTGTGATCTTTGGGCTACAGTCTAGCCATTTTGCCAAACCCACACTAAAGTAGAGTCGTGTTTTTGTGATCTTTGGGCTACAGTCTAGCCATTTTGCCAAACCCACACCAAGTTTGGGCCACACCTAAGCCCATTTAAAATATATTTTAATTTTTGTAATTTGTATGCATAATATGAATTCGGAGACTCAATAAAGGTGGATTCTAGTCGGATTTTGAGTATTAAGTAAAAGAGTTTAATTTCCACTAAAGGCTATGTTCTTCACTTGTCCACTTTTATCACATGCGGTCAACACCAACATTACAAGCCAATATTAAAATCAAAATAGAGTAATAATCATAAACAAAATTAACTTTTTAATATTCTAAAAGTTTAGAGGTACTTCAACAGTTTTTAAAAACTATTATTGTAGAAAGAATCTTTTTGTGTGTGTTTACAAAACAATTCATTTTTTTCTTACAAAATTTATTGGAGGAAGAAAAATTATTCAAATGCACCAAATAGTCCAAATCTATTAAAGAATACATAGTGATATGTAGCTGGCACATTATTAGAACATGTAGCTGGCACATTATTAGAACTGAAGGGCATAACAGTCATTTATCACATTTGGTCTGGAAAAAACCAGTTGTGTGGGGGACGAACTAGCAGAGTCGGTTTCACGTGAAAGCACAGAGACATAAATCTTTCAGTCTAAAACCCCTAAAAGAATGATTCTAATCTCTTCTTCTACTTCTCCGTTTCTGTTTTAAGTCATCTCAATTATACATTGAGAAATCTACAGGAAAAGGAGGTAGATAATGCAAGAATCTATAGCTGAGTCTGTATCTGAAGTGGAAGAGTTGAATAGTAGGTTCAAGCTCCTCTTCAATGGCTGTCACTAACATGATTTCCACAGTTCCTGTTCTCTTGTTCTTCTCCTTCTTCTTTACTCTTCTTTTGATTTCTGGTAAGTTAAACAAAAAATCCCCCATTTTGATTAACCAAAAATTGTTTTTTTTTCTTCTTTTGCGTTAACACTTGGCTAAAAATTGCTTCTTTTTGTTTCAGTCATTGCCAAGTTTCTGTTTTTAAGTAGCTTCTTTACTTTCTATGTGCAGCGAATTCGTCGTCTTTATCTCACGATATTAAAGTTCAGGAACTGACGTTACCACCCTTGGCACGGACAGTCTCAACAAGTTTGGAAACCTACAAAAAGACCGTTAACCCATCTCTCCGTACAGGGCCTTCAGATTCATATATGATCCTTGATATCTCAACTTAAAAGTAGAAAGACTTACATCTTGAGTTGCAATGGCAAAATGCCCAAATCCAGTTCCAATGTCATATGAGCTAACACCATAATCTGCAAAACAAAATTATAAGTTGGTACTGGAAAGAACTGAATATGAATCGATGTTAAAAGGAGACAAAGAGTAAAAGAGGCCAAACTGTATGTCAGCTCCACAACAAAGTTGGATGTTTCTGGTCCAAAACCAAGAAAAGCATTAGAATACTTCTCCTCTGGGACATCTCTTTTCCTTAACACCTTCATACCAAAGCACTCAGTGTAAAACCTGGTGAGATATACTTAACATCATAAGAATGTAGATACTCTTGTTACATCAAAAAAGAAGAATAAGGTAGTACTGAAACAGAAGTTACATACGAAATGGTACGTTCAAGATCACCAACGCGGTAGACAACATGGAGAAAACGACGGTTATCCTTCTTAGGCCAATCCATCAAGTCAGAAGCTTCAGCCATATCTCTAAAAACAAAACTTGATTCAGCTATTACTTGAAACAATATGAACATTAAAAATCTGACATAAGACATTGAAATAGCCTCAACAGGTAGGCAGAAGAAAACTTGCTCCTTCCTGATAAATTGAACAAAAAACCATTAAATGTACCAGAAGTCCTATGAAACATCACTAAATCTAAACACCATATTCATTTTCAACCTAAAGGTCTCAAATTTTACATACCAAAATCATTATCCACCAAGATAAATCTCATAACTACGCAATTACACCAATTCGACCTATATCAGTCTCGTTAAAAAGTGTCGAGTTCGGCTTAGAACGAATCGCAGACAAAGATCAGTCAAAAGAACACTTAGATTTCATTAATCTCATTCGATTACTGAATAAGGATCCACAAATCCTAGGTCTGATAAAAACCTGATGAGAAAATCAGATCCTAGAAACAACAGATTTGCTAAAACGACAAAAATTACAACAGGAAACATATCAAAAATCACAGAAGAGACAATTATGAGGAGGGCGATAATCATCAAAATGAGTAAACTAGAGCATCTCTATACACAATGAACTCACCTGGGAAAAAGATGTACGGAACGATTAAGCTAGAACCACACTCGAGTAGATAAAATAATTCACTCTTACAAGTTCAGCATTTATAAAGAATCTGTAAGAAATCACAGAATTATTACTTCCGTTGGCCGACAATGTTATTATTACTGCCTGTGATACAATTCGAAAATCACAGACGCATTACAACCGATGGATGAGTGCATTATTCTGGAAACATCTGTGAACGACCGTTACCCTTTACAAAATCTAACAGCCAAGTCACGACACGACATGTGGCGACATTAAACACGTGTTGAAAAGATGTTTTCGTAAAATCTGTGTTTGTTGAAAAGATGTTTTCGTAAAATCTGTGTTTGTGTTGTCCCCCACAGGCCCACACAATGACATAAAGTAGAGTCGTGTTTTTGTGATCTTTGGGCTACAGTCTAGCCATTTTGCCAAACCCACACAATTGGGCCACACCTAAGCCCATTTAAGATATATTTTAAGTGTTTTGTAATTTGTATGCATAATATGAATATTCGGAGACTCGATAAAGTTGGATTCTATTCGGATTGAGTATTAAGTAAAAGAGTTTAATTTCCACTAAGGCTATGTTCTTCACTTGTCCACTTTTATCACATACGGTCAACACCAACATTACAAGCCAATATTAAAATCAAAATAGAGTAATAATCATAAACAAATTTAACTTTTTAATATTCAAAAAGTTTAGAGGTACTTCAACAGTTTTTTAAAAACTATTATTGTAGAAAGAATCTTTTTGTGTGTTTACAAACAATTCATTTTTTTCTTACAAAATTTATGGGAGGAAGAAAAAAAATTCAAATCCACCAAATAGTCCAAATCTATTAAAGAATACATAGTGATATGTAGCTGGCACATTATTAGAACATGTAGCTGGCACATTATTAGAACTGAAGGGCATAACAGTCATTTATCACATTTGGTCTGGAAGAAACCAGTTGTGTGGGGGACGAACGAGCAGAGTCGGTTTCACGTGAAAGCATAGAGACATAAATCTTTCAGTCTAAAACCCCTAAAAAGAATGATTCTAATCTCTTCTTCTACTTCTCCGTTTCTGTTTTAAGTTATCTCAATCATACATTGAGAAATCTACAGGGAAAGGAGGTAGATAATGCAAGAATCTATAGCTGAGTCTGTATCTAAAGAAGAAGAGTTGAATAGTAGGTTCAAGCTCCTCTTCAATGGCTGTCACTAACATGGTTTCCACAGTTCCTGTTCTCTTCTTCTTCTTTACTCTTCTTTTGATTTCTGGTAAGTTAAACAAAAAATCCCCCATTTTGATTAACCAAAAATTGTGTTTTTTCTTCTTCTTTTGAGTTAACACTTGGCTAAAAATTGCATCTTTTTGTTTCAGTCATTGCCAAGTTTCTGTTTTTAACTAGCTTCTTTACTTTCTATGTGCAGCGAATTCGTCGTCTTTATCTCACGTAGCTTCTTTACTTTCTATGTGCAGCGAATTCGTCGTCTTTATCTCACGATATTAAAGTTCAGGAACGCAATTGGATCTTCCAATAGTACTGCTGCTGCTTGGATTGGTCGAAATGTGGTTGCTTATTACCCTGAAACTTTAATTACAGCCATTTCTGTTGGAGATGAGGTTTTAACTACTGTTCCTTCTTCAGTTCCTTTGTTGTTACCTGCAATTGAGTCTTTATACAATGCTCTTGTTGCTTCTAATCTCCACACTCAAATCAAAGTTTCTACACCTCACGCAGCTTCAATTATGCTTGATACGTTTCCTCCTTCTCAAGCTTACTTTAACCAGACTTGGCATTCTATTATGGTTCCTTTGCTACAGTTCTTGTCGAAAACGGGTTCTCCTTTGATGATGAATCTGTATCCTTACTATGTTTATATGCAGTTGATGATGAATCTGTATCCTTACTATGTTTATATGCAGAACAAAGGTGTGGTTCCGCTTGATAACTGTTTGTTCAAGCCCTTGACACCGTCTAAAGAAATGGTTGATCCTAATACTTTGTTGCATTACACGAATGTACTTGATGCTATGGTCGATGCTGCTTATGTCTCGATGAAGAACTTGAATGTGTCTGATGTAGTTGTGCTTGTGACGGAGAGCGGTTGGCCTTCACAAGGTGATTCTAAAGAGCCATATGCTACTATTGATAATGCTGATACGTGCGGTTGGCCTTCACAAGGTGATTCTAAAGAGCCATATGCTACTATTGATAATGCTGATACGTATACGTCCAATTTGATCAAGCATATATTTGATAGAACCGGTACTCCTTTGCGCCCCGAGATGACCCCAAGTGTCTACATTTATGAGCTGTTTAATGAGGATAAGAGGGCTTCTCCAGTTAGTGAAGCTAACTGGGGGTTATTCTATGGGAACTCTACACCGGTTTATCTGCTTCATGTATCTGGAAGTGGAACATTCTTAGCGAATGATACAACAAACCAAACCTATTGCATTGCTATGGATAATGTGGATGTGAAGTCGCTTCAGGCTGCATTGGATTGGGCTTGTGGACCCGGGAGAGCTAATTGTAGTGAGATTCAACCAGGGGAGAGTTGTTATCAGCCCAATAATGTGAAGGGGCATGCTTCTTTTGCTTTTAATAGTTATTACCAGAAGGAAGGAAGAGCTTCTGGTTCATATTACCAGAAGGAAGGAAGAGCTTCTGGTTCATGTGACTTCAAAGGTGTCGCAATGATCACTACTACAGACCCAAGTAAGTTCATTCCTTCTTCTTTTCAGCTTGTTATGGTTTACAGTTTGAAGATCTATAGTAAAAGACTTATGACAATCAAGAACACTATCTGAGTTTGTTAATGTTTAGATCCTAAGTTGGAAGAGCCTATAGAAATTTTCTTGTGCCAAAACAGTCTTAGTGATTAAATATATGCTAAAACTTGAAGCATTTTCATTCTCGGCTTGGTTTCTATTCCGTGCAAGCTTATAAACCAAACTTTGCACCCATAGATAGATGCTAGTCTCACAAAGGAATGTTCTCTTATAAATCAAAATATGGTTGTGAATTCACCAGGATTTCAAATATCATATCACCTTTAAGAGATGCATGTCGTTTCTTGGGGATCAGAAAGTATCTACTGTGCACATAGATGGTCTTAGAAAATGTGTTTGTCTTGGTTGTACCTTTTCATCCATATTCAACTCTTTTCTTTTTCATGTTTATTACTTGGGGTTAAAAGCAGACTATAGCAAGAACCTTCAAGATCGTATAATGATCCCAAGTTATTAAAAGTTGAAATATGTGTTAACTGGATGCATAGTTTCTTTCTCCTTTTTCATACATGTCATTATAGAAGTCTAAATCAGAAGATGTATATGTTTCAGGTCATGGAAGCTGCATTTTCCCGGGAAGGTATTGCAAGTTTTTGTGTCTTTAACTCCCTTCTTGAAACTCTTTCATCTACATTTTTAGACTAGATTGTGCCTTCATTCGTTTAATCTGTACTCTTACCTCATTCTGCGCAGCAAAAAGGTTGGGAATAAGACAGAGACGGAGGTAGTAAATTCGACTCAAGTCGCTCGGGGTGAAGCCACTTTAAGGAATCTCTCAAAAGGCTTCTGTGTCAGTATTATGATTCTTGTAACATCTATTTTTTTACCCTTTTGGTGATTTTTTTTTTCATTTTGTCCACGGTGAGTTACAAGTCTTAACTCTAAGACCCATTTAAATGCCATGGTGGAGTCGGAGTCCAGTGCCATCATACTACCAACAAGGTCACAGTGGCAGCACCACTGGTCCCTGAATGTGTCAGCGTGGTGCAAATTTAGGTCTTAAAACAATTTATTGTATTGTAATTTTTCTTGTTTATTTGTAGACCATGTTAGTCTCTTGTGTGTATTCTTGTTGTAGCTAATAAAAATTTGGGAATTTAACCAAAAATGCCATTTAAATCTAAGTCTCCAAACAGTGCCATCATTGTCGCGCGTGTATATACACAAAATCAATTGTGGAATGCAAAAAGTTGAGTGA
>CM071721.1:5854639-5878314 GCA_036630335.1 Physaria fendleri | reverse complement strand
TTTTTTTTTTTTTTTTTTTTTTTTTTTTTTTTTTTATTTGCTGTCCACAAAAGGACATGACAGAGACGTTTTGTGACTGGACAGACGTACGGTTGCAGCGTTTTTATTGGTTGCCACAATGGTGCATGGGAAAGTGTGCACAATTTCAAATTCATTTCATCTCTTTCATTTATCATTTTCGTTTTCTCTCTCTAACCCAAAACTCTCTCTTTTTCCTCTCACCAAACGAAGAGAAACCAACAATCTTGTATTTTATAGGTTCGATTGAAAAATCTTTATGATTTTCTAATGTAAGATTTAAACACTTATGTCTTACTTTCATTTCTGTTTCTCTCTTTCTCTCATTCTCCACCGTCTTTTATAGGAGTATGGAAGTAATAGGACACAAGACAAATATCTCACATGCATCTACATGGACTACATAAAGATACATGTGAGACTCATGCCATAGATAGGCCATGCAATAAACAAATCCTCCGATGCATGTTTTAGAGTGTTTGCATGTGAGACACATATTAACATATTGTCACCTTATCCGAATATTCTTATTAATTTTTTCTTTGTATAACAGTAATTGAGACTATTAAGCCTAAGGACAGAAAGTAATTAAGTAATTAGCATTAATACAAGTAAAAGTACTCGAAGCATCATCATATGCATAGCTATATGCTGTAGGACAAGCACTTTTAAATATCTTCGAGTAATTCGTCGGATGACAAGTCTCTGGCATACCAAAAGCACCAGTATTCTCTCTCTAACCCAAAACTCTCTCTTTTTCCTCTCACCAAACGAAGAGAAACCAACAATCTTGTAGATCGATATGGCATCTACCAAAGATCTGACATGTCAATGTCTTAAACATGAAGATGGCTCTGAGCGGAAGCGACTGGTGGTAGACGGTGGCAGATGGTGGCGCAGACGAGGTATTGTTCAACGAAACTAGTTCTGTCATCTTTCATTTTGCTTTTTTTAGAAAATACATGGTCCAAAGACTTCAAGGTTTGATTCTGTTCTGGATTGATTTCTTTTAGGTTTTTGGTTCTGTCTGTCTATTTCTGAGTTCGTGGTACTTTTTGACAGCGATATTGGGCTAGTCGGTCATGGATCCGACGGACAACTGAGAGATCTGACGTGTCAACGTCTTAAACATGAAGATGGCTCTAAGCGGAAGCGACTGGTGATAGACGGTGGCATACGGTCAACAATATTCCGGTTTTTTAAAAGCCTCACAAGCACTCTTACACGCCACAACAACTGTCGCCCCCGTAACACGTAACTCATTAGGACAAATCTTGTTCACGTCCGAATCACATCCCGCAGGTTTACAATGTCCTGAACCACCTTGCAGTATGATTTTCATCTGAACATTGTAACCATCAACAAGGCTCACATCGTAAAAATCTTGTGCGCCTGAGCCTATTGTGAATTCAGCTAATGTTGCAGGTGGTGTTCCTCCAGCGCCGGCGCATTTTAGTTTGCCACCGCAGTCTCCGGTGACACAAGTTCCGGAACCTGATGCGTCGAAGTTACAGCCTGTTCGACCCCAGAATCGACCAGACCAGCCTGGAGAAGCTGTTAAAGTGGTGGAAGATTTTGAAGCAAGGGCAAACCCGCTATCACCGAGTTGTGGACCTTTTGAGGTGAGAATTCCTGGCCAGACAATGTAGCCGCAGTTGTTGGTTATGGTGAAAACGGTGCCAGAGACGATGGAAATTGTACCTTGCAAAAATATAATCGGAGAATGTTAGAATTCTTAAGTAAAAGAGGCAAAAATAAGTGAAGAAATATTCCACATCGAAAATATGTGAAGAAACTGAGCGGTATATATGTAGTGTTTATGAATGTATACCTGTGGCTATGATGAAGGAGACAAAGATAAGGTTTAATGTGGAGGAGAAAAACGCCATTGTTAATTTGATTTGTAATGAAACTTCCAAGCTGTGGTGATGAGTTGAAGTTAATGGTTTGACTCCTCTATTTATAGGATTATTTAACTCGTTTAATTAATTATTATCGTTGGATATTATTCATCTTAGAGTTAGTGACACGTTCATATATTTTGTGATTTTTAATGTTTTTGATTTCTTGACAAAAAAAAATGTTTTTGATTTCTTGACAAAATAATGTTTTTGATTTCTTGACAAAAAAAAATGTTTTTGATTTCTTGACAAAAAAAAAATGTTTTTGATTTTCTGACAAAAAAAAAAATTGTTTTTGATTTCCTGACAAAAAAGAAAATATTTTTGATTAAGGATAAAATAAATCTTCTTTATATTTTGTTGTCATTTTTATCTTTAACGAATATTTTATTAAGAAATATACTTTAGTTTGTTCATTGAATCTCACTAAAAATACTTTGATTTGTTGTTATCGGTAATATAATCTACTAGTAATTAAGTAGATATGAAGATTATCAAAACTCCATACTCCATAGGCCTATATCGGTGAAAAAGATTAGTAACCATATTATGTTGTTTAAATTCTTAAAAATTTGTGATTTGTTAGTACATTTAAATGGCAAAAAGTCTCTGAAATCAAAATACGGTTAAAATCTGATTTGAAAAATTTAAATGCAAAGCCGAATTGATATATATAATTATATCTAAACGGTAATAAATTCGAAAATTTAAATATTAATTTGAACCGTACACGAAATCCATGGAAACCCGAAATATATTTAAATGCTTGACAAAAAAATATAAAATATAAAACATTTAAATATATTTCGGGTTTCTACGGTTCCGCATACAGTTCAAATTAATAGTTAAATTTTGGGATCTATTACTATATTTATATGATTATGAGCACAATCCAAATAAAAATAATTAGGTTTAGAAGTCAAACATACTGTAGAAGTTGATTGACTTAAAGAGAAGTGTATATGTCGGTAATATCTAGCAGGAGCAATACTCGACCGCCACGTCATCTAATCGAACGGTCAACAAGATATAGCTGACTTTATACTACCACCAGTCATCCGTCACGTGCCTTCACGTGTCCATGTGATTTGTGGCCCAAACCCAAAGACACGTCAGATTCGTCGGTAAATAAATATATTAAAAACCAACAATTATAAATAAACATTTATCAAGATTTGGAAATCTTTGGTCTCTGGTCAATTCTTACCCCTTGAACGAACGTGTTCTTGCGAATTGCGATTTCTTGATCCCTTAATCCCCTTGAACGAACGTGTTCTTGCGAATTGCGATTTCTTGATCCCTTAATCGGCCGATCCAACTCTGTAATCGGTATATAAATTTCCGATTTTCCCAACTCGTTTGGGTGTTGTTTATGCTTCTTTCCCCTTTTTGATTACTTGATTCTGGGGTTTCGTGTTTCTCTTTGATTTATCTGATTTGATGCGATTTCGATTATGTAATTGGGATTATATGATCTGTGATTTTTGTGGTTTAACGGGGAGATCTGAAGGTTTATGATTCCGTATTTTATGGTTTGAAATCTCCTTTTTGGATTTTAATACCTGTCAAATCTGAATGATCCCATCATCATTGGTTATTCAAGTTCTAGCATACTAATTACAAATTTGATCCATGGGAGTTGTTTGATTAGTTAAATAATCTTCTCTACTTGATATTTGTGTTCAATTTCAATTGATTAATGTGCTTCTTGTGACAATCTTGTGTAGGAGTTTTAAAACAAAGGTTTTTGGTGAACCATGTCTGATATCCCTTCTTGTTCTACGAACAGCAATGATTCTGGTAACTTTGAATGTAATATCTGCTTAGACTTGGCTCAAGATCCTATTGTGACTCTCTGTGGTCACTTGTTCTGTTGGCCTTGTTTATACAAATGGCTACATCTCCATTCTCAATCAAAGGAATGTCCAGTTTGCAAAGCAATGATCGAAGAAGACAGATTGGTTCCTTTGTACGGTAGAGGTAAATCATCTACCGACCCTCGATCCAAATCCATTCCAGGACTCGAAGTGCCAAACCGTCCATCGGGACAGAGACCCGAAACAGCACAACCTCCTGATCCAAACCATGGGTTTGCTCATCATCATGGGTTTGGTGGGTTGATGGGAGGTTTTGCATCTCCATTGGCAAGTGCGCGGTTTGGAAATGTTACATTTTCTGCAACGTTTGGCGGGTTGATTCCTTCGTTATTCAATCTTCATTTCAATGGATTCCCTGATGCAGCTATGTATGGAGCTGCTGCTTCTGGTAGCTTTCCTCATGGGTTCTCGAATCCTTTCCATGGAGGACACTCTCATATGCATAGTTATCAGCGGCACGGCCGACAAGGACAACAAGACCATCACTTGACGTTATTGCTTCTCTTTGTTTTAGTTGTGGCCGTGTTTTCCCTCATTATGAGTTAGTGGGGACATCAGATCGATTAGCTAGCTCTTCTTCAGTTTTATATTCTAGATCTGATTGCATAAAACCTGAGAAAAATATGGCTGTAATTTTCTGATTTGGCTTTGTAATCTGCTACATAGCAAATTGTTCATATAATAATATACTTGTTGGAATATCTCACTGATGTTACTCAAAAGATATTATTTGAGTCTTTTGTCAATATAATCACTATCTTCTGTGTTGATCTGAGCAACTTAAATAATCACATTCATTACAATCAACATTGTTGGTGCATATATGATCATCTTCTACTAATTATGCGGTATTGTATCCAACTTTTCAATGAAATGAATGCGTTGCCGAGAAGAAAAAAAAGTTGGGCGTTGTGAAATACTTGTTTTACCCTTTTGTTTGTTGTCAACGACAAGTCAATTTTAACAATCGCTTCCTAACTAAAATCATCAGCTATTGATTGAACCCTAAACCCTAATTGTTCCTTTTTCGATATAATTGGCCTGCAATGGAGGGTTTAGAGAAGATTTACAGCAAGATGGTGAAGGATGCGAAATCTGTAGCTTCTTCTTCGTCGTCTTCTCTATCTGATCTTGCGCATAATCTGATGCAGGACAAACGTGGCTCCGGCAGCAACTTGACTACATACGACGCAGGATCCGGCATTCTGGTCAACAGACCTCCGAGGTAAGGTGCTTCTGCTTCTAGTTTTAGAATTTCCGGATTCACTATTTTCTGGTATTTGTTCGGATTTCACGAAGAATACGAATTTGTGGCCGAAGGAAAGTGGAGATAGAAGAAGGCATCTCTCAGATTCTCTCTAATTTTGGAGAAGGATGATAATTAGAGAGCGAATTCTTTGTTATAGCTCAAAATCTAGAGACTAAGATGATTTCCCCGTTCCACATTAGTGAAAACTTGTAAATTTGTAATGGCTTGTTAAAATGATCCAAGATCTTAGTTATCCCAGGAACAGAACTGTGCAGGTCGGTTATAGACGATAAAGTAGAGATTAGGGTTGTTCTTAAATTGATTTGGCTTATATGTAATGAGATTAGCAGGTCGGTTATAGACGATAAAGTAGAGATTAGGGTTGTTCTTAAATTGATTTGGCTTATATGTAATGAGATTACTTATTTGTGACTATGATTCCATTCAACTCAACTATCTTGACACTATGTTTGGTGGCAGAGGAGTTTCTGTGTGCACATGTTCAAAGCTGTGCGCTGCTTTCTTTGTCGCTGGAGTGATCGTGGGTTATACACTTAAGCGACAGGTTCGAAGGTGGGCTTCCAAATTGCTCAGAAGAATGAAAGATGATTAAACTCAAACCTCTGTTTCGCCTTCTTCTGCAGTTTTGGTACATTTAGCAATTGTTCTATTCTCCTCTGTGTGTTTCAATATGCAAATTAGTGTCCTCCAGGCACCTTTTCAATGAAACTTTGTTGTTTATTTATTCTTCCTCTGTGACTAGCTTGTGGTAATGGAAGCAAAGATTGAATCATTTTGGGAAAAACACGTATATTATTTCCGTATAGTAAATTATATTTGTTATTTTCTGATCTTGCGTCGCCTTCATCATATACGCTTGTAAGGTAGTTGTGCAACTCAATTTGGCCCTGTATTATCTTGCGTCGCCTTCATCATATACGCTTGTAAGGTAGTTGTGCAACTCAATTTGGCCCTGTATTAGGAGAAGATGAAGGAATATGTTAGTATATTGATCAATGTTAAAGTGGTCATGAAAATACATGATATGCTGGTGTTTATTACTCTGCTGTCCATTTCTGATATTTCCTCCATTACTCCTCTAAACCATTCAACGGATCCTGGCTCCCTTGTAACCCAGTAGAAATGAGCCTTCACTGCTTTCTTTCTCCCTCCATGTGATGTTGAAGTTGGGGTTATTGTACTATATGAAGATGGATAGCTTTTCCAGCTGAAATCTGATCTGCTGAATTCATTGTCCTGTACCATAGGAAGTTTACAGATATATTTTTTGGTGCAGTGTTATCGAAAAGACTTAACTCTTCTGGTGCAATTGAGCTTACTGTTAGTTCGTCTCGTGAATTGTTCAGGAGATCCTTTAAGATGCTTATGAAAGGAGTAGCTCCTATTCCCAATCCAACAAGGAGCAAGACATCATAGCTTCTATAGTCCTGTGCTGGAGCTCCATATGGACCATCTACTAGTAATTTTGGTCTGCTGCAATAGATCAACAAGGTATGTGAATACTAGGTATCTAAGTGTAGAAAGGAGAAAGCAAAAGCGTCTTGAAATATACTTTGATGTATCATTATTGCAATAGGCAGAGAACTCTGAACGCCCGATCATGCATGTTGAAAGATCTTTGCCAACGGTTAGAACTCGTCGTAACTCCTCTGTCCAATCTCCGAGTGTTCTGATATGAACACTAAGTTGGTCATCTCCTGGTGCAGAGGTAATAGAAAATGGGTGTGGTCATCTCCTGGTGCAGAGGTAATAGAAAATGGGTGCCTGAAAAAGTTTAGGAATCTGAGTGAAACCGGAGATGTTTGCTAATACAATGGGAATTCGGCATCAATACTTACCATTCAAACCGAGAGATTGTTGGACACTGTAAGAATATGTATTGACCGCTCTTGTACTTAAATCCAGGAGGCTTTGGCATGATTAAGCTGAGTACTTCTCCAGGTCTCTTGTACTTAAATCCAGGAGGCTTTGGCATGATTAAGCTGAGTACTTCTCCAGGTAGCATAGAAACCTGCAGAGATCAGATTGAAATGTGTTATTAAAACACCTTTTAACAGGAATGAATTAGCTAAGTTTGTGGTGGTTGCCTTGAGGATTTTGACAGAGTAATGCTTTGATCTACAAGCTCGCAGACTTCGTTCTGCGACATAGAGCACCATAGGAACCGAGATGTACATCCAAGTCTGAGAACAGTATGATTAAGGTTTCAAGATATTTGGTATTTCAGTTGAGAATAAAGAGAGATTATGTTTGCTGCTGCTTACAGTTTTCTGATACCACTTATCAGCAAAGAATAAGAAGGTCCCATGGACAATGAGCATGATGTAGACGACCACTAGAAGATGATGAGTGTACCAGAATGCATTGAATCCGGTTAACCGATTGAGTGGTGCAGGAAGCCTCACACGGTTTCTCCTGAAATGAGTTGATGCTAATACGAATGCCATGGTTATCAAGATTACCATGGAGATACCGGTGATTCCTTCTGGACCTGTCATCAGATCTTTGAATGTAGGCTTAGTACCACCGAAGACAGAAGCGATCAACGCGAATTTTTCTGGACTCGAGTTTATAATCCGAGGGAAATCACATGCTAAATGGGTACCAGCATGAACAAGTATCCCTAAGGCTATAGCACAAGCAATAATCTGGACAAAAACAGAACCAACAGATGAGACATACTTCAAGTTTTGTATTAATGAAGAAGGTTGTATGTAATGTACCTTGTGGAAATTGATGTTGTCATCAAAAGGAACACAAGCTCGAGCCCGTGTAGATCGTTGTCATCAAAAGGAACACAAGCTCGAGCCCGTGTAGATCTAAGCCAAGTCAATGTGTTTCTACAAACAGGTAACAAAACCAGAGCCATATTGAGCTTAAGAGTCTCTGCAGCTCCAAGTCAATGTGTTTCTACAAACAGGTAACAAAACCAGAGCCATATTGAGCTTAAGAGTCTCTGCAGCTCCTTTAGCAGTAGTTAAACAATAACCCATGACTTTAAAAGCAGCTTTGTTTCTATACTCAAGAAACTTCCAAACAAAGAATATAGCCATAAGCATGATCCACAGTACAAGAACCCAACTTCTTTGCCAGTTATCTAGAACCAAACATTGAATCTTCTTTCTACATGTTCGAATCACGTTACGAGGTTTAATTAGATTCCGTCTTGGTGTACTCACGCCAGCACTGCTAAGTGGTCTACTGTAGTTCATGTAGTTGTCTCTCTGAAGTAAAAGTGTCTCAAGTTGCCATAACTGAAACAAAACAAAAGGTTAAGAAACAAAACATAATCTTTGATACTGTCTTTAAGAATACTATATTGTGTCTTTAAACCTCAATGTATCCAAAATTCTCTGGATCAAGCTCTTCCATGATCAAAGATGCGTACTCTTCTGCTTGTTCCTTAAGTTTTGATAATTTGTTTGCTGATGCACTTAGCATTAAAAGCTGCGTTTTCAAAAATACTAACAATTGTTAAAGATTACTTGTTTCACACGTAATAGCTCTGTTCTTAAAAAGAAATTTTTTTACTTGTTTGATTTCTTCTCTAGTAATCTTCCCATCTTCGTTACTATCAGCCCTGTAACAAAAAATTGAAAATTTTGGTGAAATTTTTTGTTTTGCTAACTAGACCATTTTTCACCGTTAATTGCGTGAACAATCAAATCCAACGGCTAAGAACACCACGTGATTTAAATGATGTAACTATCTAATACATTAGTTAAAACACTTCGATCGCATTGTCTTAACGAATATATGTTTTTAAGCTATGCCAAATAATCCCCAATTTTGTAGAAAATTACTACGAAAGGTTAATTTGATCAGCTAATATTCATAAAATTAAATACCAAAAAAACAAACCTAATTTTTAGTTGATCTAACTCCATCGACATTATTCATAATTTGAAATTTTCTTAGCCAAAGACAAAACGCCAAAAATATTAAGATTAAATAAGAAAGAAGTCTTACATGTCAAAGAAAATTTGAAGACGAGCATCGAAGCTTTGATCAGAAATCTGTAACCAAGAAGTCTTACATGTCAAAGAAAATTTGAAGACGAGCATCGAAGCTTTGATCAGAAATCTGTAACCAGAAATCACGAAGTTCATCTTTCGTTATCTTCTCCAGTTTCTGACTTCGTCTTCGAGCCAAAGCATCGAATACACTCACCGAAAACTCCTTAGAATCCTTCATCCCTATAATAAAAAACGATCTATTTATCCACGAACTATCGCGATATCAAAAACGAAACGCTTATATGACTTACCAACGCACTCGCCAAAATCATCACGCGAAAGTAATCCATTTTTAGCCAGCGATTCAAATCGTTTTTCAACTTTAATCCACATCTGATCACAATCACAATCGGAAACGCAATCGCAACTATTCCCATTCCCTCTAGTAGTTTTATTAATAAACTGTAAACCTCTCAACGCTCTTTGAGCACTGGAAGTTGATCGCTGTAATTTCGCGTTTTCCTTCCGTTTATCTCTGGCCGTCATAATCCCAATATCTCTATCTCCAGCGTAAGAAGACGTCGTCGTTTTCCAAGACTCCGATCTCAATAACTTCCCTAATTTCTGTTTAATCTTGGCTGTAATTTCGCGTTTTCCTTCCGTTTATCTCTGGCCGTCATAATCCCAATATCTCTATCTCCAGCGTAAGAAGACGTCGTCGTTTTCCAAGACTCCGATCTCAATAACTTCCCTAATTTCTGTTTAATCTTGGAAGAAGCCGTCGAAAAAAGTTTCTTGCCTTTCTTTGCTTCATTGTCTTAATTTTATTAATATTAAATTTTATTAGTGTGTGTTAATTTTTTTCTTATCTACTTAAACTAATCACCTCTACTAGTTATTAGTAAAAGTTGAAATATATTATAGATTAGTTGATGTTGTTGATATTGTTTAATTACCACTATATTAATAATTGTGGTATGGTCTAACATATCTGATTAATTTCACAATATCTTAATTTCAGAATTTAGCCGCCAAATCTAAGTAATTATTGCAATTACGATGGATTAAATTAGGACAATTAGTGTAAGTTAAGTACCTTGGGAAGGGGAGAAGAATTGTTGTCTGATTACGCCGGCAGAAAGCTAAGGAGATTACGCCACGTGGCAGAATCAATAAACTTAATTAATTTTTGAAGAAGAGAGTGGGAGACAAGAATACGTAATTATATTATACGTTAAATTTAAGTATATAAAAAGTTATGTGATCTGTGCCAATAGAAGAAGAAGATGAAGAAGGTCAAAGATTAATAGTGCAATGAAACAAGATCGATGAATATATATAAAGACACTTAGAAGGAACAGAAACTTTGGTGTTTGGTTTTGTGTTGATTTCGAAACTTATTAGAAAATCTAATTTCTACGCTTAAACTTTGGTGTTTGGTTTTGTGTTGATTTCGAAACTTATTAGAAAATCTAATTTCTACGCTTTGTCGCAAAGCAGTACACAGCAAAATGTTGTACGTCCTAAGTTTTGCGTACCTCTTCTTCTAGAAACCTCTCTTGCTTCTCATGTTGTTTCATGGGCTTTTTTTGGGCCCTTATTGTATTAGTTTCACAATTTTTGTCGGTTCTAAAGTTTTATACACTTTTTTTTAAAAAAAAAAAAATAATTTTAGGGTTAACAAGTTATTTACACACGAAGATTGCCATATCACGAGAAATACACATGAAGTTTGATTCTCTTTACCGATACACAGAGATCGTAAGTTAAATTTCTAGAATCACACATGTCATAAGTTAAATCTCTAAAACCATACAGATCGTAAGTTAAATACTTAGAACCACACAGTGACGACTTAAAACTAATCAACAGTAAACCATTTTGGTTCTAGGGATTTAACTTCCAATATTTGTGATTCTAAGGATTTAACTTACGATCTCTGTGGTTTTAAAGATTTAACTTATGATCTGTGTGTATCAATAAAAATATCAAAATTCATGTATATTTGTAGTGATATGGCAAATATCGTGTCTAAATAACTCGTCAACCCATAATTTTATGGTTTTGTAATATATTATAATATTATATGGTAATATGATGTGTTGTGTCTCATCTGTATAAGATTATGTCATACTACATGATAGTCACGAAAAAGCATTGAAGATAATATTACACGAGAAAGATAAAAAAGTAGTTGTCGGTAATAAATCCTTCTGTATAATTAGAATTATATGAATTTTAGTTATTATTAAGTTACCACCATTTGAACTAAATTTGATTTTAAATTATGTAATTTAGTAATCTTCTTAACTAGGTACTAAGAATTGGTAGCAAGCAACAACGTGCATACAACTCATGTGTTAGACCTTAGCAACTCACGCATCTTTTTTAAGTGTACTTTTCTTTCCATTTGTAATTAATTATTCATCTATTTGGCTGACAAAATCAATTTCTAGAAACAAACATATATATGTTAGTATGACCAATGAATATGAAAGATGTCCTTGTTTTATTTATAAATTTTCAAAAAAAAACACTTCAAGTACCTTTCTGGTAGTTGCAAACTCTGTTTCATTTAGTATGACCAATGAATATGAAAGATGTCCTTGTTTTATTTATAAATTTTCAAAAAAAAACACTTCAAGTACCTTTCTGGTAGTTGCAAACTCTGTTTCATGTGAATCTTATATAAAATTATATTCAAATCAGAAAGAAAGAAGAATGAAAATAAAAAAATAAAAAGAAGACACAATCAAAAG
Source organism: Physaria fendleri (assembly GCA_036630335.1). Classification (NCBI taxonomy): domain Eukaryota; kingdom Viridiplantae; phylum Streptophyta; class Magnoliopsida; order Brassicales; family Brassicaceae; genus Physaria; species Physaria fendleri. The sequence goes on along the minus strand of CM071721.1, from coordinate 5,866,533 downwards.
GGTTAACGCCTTCCAAACCCAACAGATCGTAAGTTGAAAATCACGGTACACAAAAATGTGAAGTTCAAAACATAAAATCACTCAAATCGTAAGTTAAAGACTTATTTCTCCATAATTTAGGGGTTTAGGGTTCAAAAATTTGAAAATAAATAAATATTTAATTTACGATTTGGATGGTTTTATATTTTCACTTTTATATTTGTGTGTATTATAATTTTCAACTTACGATACGTGTGTACCGTGATTTTTAATCTATGATCTGTATAGGTTTGTGTGTATTATAATTTTCAACTTACGATACGTGTGTACCGTGATTTTTAATCTATGATCTGTATAGGGTTTAGATGAGGTAAAATTTGTGTATATCGATTCTTATATGGAAGTTCATGGGTAAAATGGCCAAATATTGTAAATAATCATCAGGCGGGCCGGGCCGGGCCAAATCAGTTACCAAAACCGTACTTAATGACTCAAACAGCTCCTCATGGGCCGCAATTTATATTGGGCTAGCAATAGCGTGACTTTCTGGTTGAAACATGCGAGTGTGAAGATGTTGACACGTGTCTTTCTCTTTGCCTTCCGATGAATCTATGATTGAGATGTTGACACGTGTCTTTCTCTTTGCCTTCCGATGAATCTATGATTGGATATCCAAGATTCTGAAAGTTAGGATTAGAGAATAAAAACAGACAAGAATACAAGAACAATAAATGTAGCAAGCATCTAGAAAATTTCTTGTTCAAGAATGATAGATGAAGTTGTAAGCAAATGTTGTGGGGACAGCATCTAGAAAATTTCTTGTTCAAGAATGATAGATGAAGTTGTAAGCAAATGTTGTGGGGACAATTAACCGAAACGACAACACTTTGGTCGGTGAATCTCTCTTCTCTTATCTATCAACATTAAAAATTTAAGACTGAGGAAAAATGTCATATCCTTGTCTCATGCTAAATTCCATACAGTTGTAAGTTTTATTTGTTGCAAAATCATGCTTCATAGTGTGCTAATCAAATATATTCACATTGGGATTACGACCTATTCCCCCGTCTCAAACTATCGATATAGTTACAGATAATTCTTATACTTTGATCTCTATCCAATTATATCCGAAGTAATACTTTCGTTTCATTTCCCCCTTAATCTGGGTTTCGTCTTCCAAGATTATCGAAACAGTAAACCACTGTAATAACCAATGTCAGGGGCGAATTGGAAAAAGTGTAAATATTGTGAGAAAATTATGATTAGATAGTATATTTCGGGACAAAATATGTCTTCAAAGTTTGTCTTGGATGCAATTAGACAGAGATTAAAGTATCAGGACTATTTGTAACTATATCGTAATCCTATTCACATTATAATTTGTTTATATAATTTTTTTGGCAGGGAATTTGTTTATATATATATACACACAAGATTATATAAAAACAAAAAATAAGTCTATTCATATATAAGGTCAATCCAAAAAAACTGCAATAAAAACTGTTAAAAGACAAATGGAAAGAAACTAATTGCTTTGGGGTTTTCGAGTTATTAAAAATTATTAAAAGTGACATGAAGATTAATTAACAAGCATACTTGAAGGGGATTAATAATGACGGATATGATTTGATTTACGAGAGATTAGAGGAGAGTTAATTATATAATGTAATGAAAAAACAATAGAAAAAGGAAGCGAACGAGAGATTAGAGGAGAGTTAATTATATAATGTAATGAAAAAACAATAGAAAAAGGAAGCGAAAAATATAATGTAATGAAAAAACAATAGAAAAAGGAAGCGAAAAGAGAGGCATTGTCGAGTGATGGCATTATATAATGTAATGAAAAAACAATAGAAAAAGGAAGCGAAAAGAGAGGCATTGTCGAGTGATGGCAAGTAAAAAACCTAACATGGGATCATTCCAATTGCATTTTCCAGCTGTGGAATCTCTCATTACACCAAATCATCTTCTTTGCTCTTATGTCCTCTATACATGATCCAACATGTTTAAATGATCATACGTGTGTTTCAGTGCCTATTTGTTTTTTTTTTTTTTAATTATTGTTTAATCATTTTCTCTGTCGGGTAATTCCCATGTTTTCACTTTCATTATTGTTTTCTTTAATTACAAAATTTTAGTGTTTGACTATTTGGTAATATGCATATGATGTCATAATGTTAGCTTGTACAAATGATAAAAAAACAATATTTTTTACTTCACAAGAAAAATTAAAATTAACTATGAGAAATAGTATTTTTTTAGTCAAATTTCACGATAAATATCATCTGTGATCAATGGTTACTCGTTTTTTTTCCGTTTTGTGAGACGAAATTATCAAAAAGTCTCTGATTATCAGAGTAATCGTTCGTTTTGTGAGACGAAATTATAAAAAAGTCTCTGATTATCAGAGTAATCGTGGATCCAAAAACCCGAAACTAAAAATATGATAACCGATGAAAACTAAACCATAGACGTGAACGAGAGTAAACTAGTCTTTTCAAATGGTCAAAAAAATCGAAGTGATATTTCTCATGAAGTTAAAAAAATGGTTACTCGTTTTTTTCGTTTTGTGAGACGAAATTATAAAAAAGTCTCTGATTATCAGAGTAATCGTGGATAAAAAACCCGGAACTAAAAATATGGTAACCAATGAAAACTAAACGTAGACGTAGACGAGAGTAAATTAATCTTTTCAAAAGGTAAAAGAAGTGATATTTTTCATGAAGTTATTAAAAAAAAATACTATTTCTCATGTTACACCCAAGATGACCACAATTTGTCAAATTGTTCTTATTATTTCAAATATCATTTTATTAAAGAAATTCGAAAGTAAATATGAAAAGAAAGCTAGATTTGTTTAGTTTGTGTAGTCATGTCTTATATATCAAAGTGCATTGCACCGAATCACACACCATGTGAATTATATATGCTCTATATACATATACTACAAAATCATATTGTAATTCCAATTAGTCGAACATCATCCACATAAAAAAGTAAAAAAAAAAAAAAAGAATTTAAAAAGAATTTATAGTTTCAACTTTCAACAGATATGGAATGATTTTTTGGGAGTAAATTTTATGTTTTATTTGAAGTGATTTTTTTTTTTTTTGTTAATTGAAGTGATTGTTTTGTCCATTATATATATAAACATGAGTACAATGACAAGAGATGAAATAAAAAGTAAGAAAAAGAAATGGAGAAAAAGGAGAAAACGTGAAATTTTGATAGTAAGATTCTGTATTGATTGATGACTGTGAATAAGGGAGAAGTAGTTGTGTCTTGTCGCATTATTTATAACTTTGGTTTCCACATATACTTATTCTTACTTTTCATTGGTTCTTGTTTCCTTAGTGTTTGTTCTATTTATGATAACGTGTCATTCTTTCAAAGATCATCATATAATATCAAATCGTATGTATTTAGTTACATTGTCTATTAGTTATGCATGTTTTACATATGATTTCTTGAGATTAAACCAAGTTAATATCGGAAGTTAACTTCATATATAATTTCTATATTATAGACTATTTTCTCAAAATTTATAATTTCAAACTCATAATTAAACTGATGTAAATCCTAGAGTATATAAGACTTAGATTATATACTGTTATAGTCATCAATTAAAGTGAAGCAGATCATGATTATGATCATGTTCTTATAACTAACGAAGCCAATAAAATTACTAATTTAATTGATTTTCTTTTTTTAGGAATTTACAATAAGAGAGTACGTTAATGGGTAATCGACCTATATATACATGAACTTTGACCCCCCAGTCTGAATCCCTACAGATCGTATTTTGAAAACATAAATCCACACAGATCCAATGTTAAATACATAGAACCACATAAATCATATCTTGAAAATATAAATCCACACATATCTGAAGTTATTAAAGCCTTAATTAGTCAACGGTCAAACAACGACGTGGGTAGAAATGTTTTCAAAATACGATACGTGTGGATTTATGTTTTCAAGATACAATATGTGTGGCCTTATGTTTTCAAGATTTGATTTGTGTTGGTTTTTATTGGGGATTAAAGTTCGTGTGTAATGATAGTTATATATCAAAGTTCGTGTTTATATAGGTTGAGAACCCTAGGTTAATATCATGTAGTTATTATATATGCAAGTGAATGTGAATAAATATGTATGTATCAATAAGTGACATACATGTGCAGCTGTCTCTAAATATGTATAAGCTGTCTAGGTTTGACCAATCTCTATAATTTTATATCCCTCATCATGTAATACTTATTACCAGCAGCCACTTGTTTTTTTCTTTAAAATATTTCAACAAGTACATTTACACAAAAAAATAATTGTTCAAATTAATTATCTAACAGTGATAGCCTACATATACATATCTGGAAAATGACTATAAAAAACATTTGGCAACAGGTGAATGTGAAAATGTGTATTGATGTTGATTTTATTGCGCAATACACCAGTGTTTTTGATATGATATGTCATTAGGGTTTATATATTGCATACACAATGATATAGTATAAGATAACGATAATAGTAGTCATTAGTATTTTGAACCCCAAAAAATAGTAATGAGCAGATAAATTTCAATAATGTGGATATATAACAAACTCGTAAAGCTAACTATATTGGTGTGGTTGTGAGATATTAGAACAAACGAGAGAGTGTGTGGTTACGGTGGCGCACTCTAACTTAAAAGCAAAACCATTTTGGCTATGGTTACGGTGGCGCACTCTAACTTAAAAGCAAAACCATTTTGGCTAAACCGAAAGACTCGGTCTGTGTCTAGAGTTCTGTCTCTCCCGACATCTTCTGCCATACCTCACGTGCTTGCTGCAGCCACACTCACGTGCACACACATTTTATAGTGTTTTAAATTTTTTTTCTTGAAAACGGGGTATTTACTCACGAATTATCACCATATCATAATATATTTCTACAGAGTATTATCACCTTTCTATATTTCCATGAAATAAAAGTTGAAGACTAATTTGTCCATGAAACGAAAGTTGTAGATTTGTCCATGAAATAAAATTAGGATGGTTAATTCGGTTTGCAGAATGCAAGAAATCATATCCATTTATGGTTTATAGAAACAAAAGTCAATAGTGGAAGGTGGAAATTAAATTAACATTAATGATTGAGCGTAATTACGATGGTTAATTCGTTTCGATGAGGAGTGGTTTAATAAACACATCAATTGTTGTACAAACTTATACTCTCCACGCGCAGCACATTTTGACCTTAAAAATGCAAAAAAGAAATTAAAGCATGCCTACTTTTTATTCTTGTTGAGATTTACTTTGTCGTCCCATATCTTCTGAATTTTTTTATCTCATATATATACTTAAACTTAAGAAAAACGATCTATTTAGTCTCCAAAACTATTGACATCACACGATTCATTTCATATAGTTTTGGATTTTTGCCATCTTTTAATTAGTCCTCATGAGAAATTTGACATTCCAACTGACCCTAAATTGAAAATAGAACAGTAATTTCACTCCATTTGAAATTTAATATGATAATTTTGCTCCGTATTGGTTAATCGAAAACCAAACAAAACCAAATCGGATGGTGAAATTGGTGTCAAAACTTCAATGTGGGACTAATTACAAAATGAAAAAAATTCAGAACTATATGACGTGATTTCGATAATTTCGGAGACTAAATACATCGTTTTTCTTTAAACCTATAAATTTTTATTGTATGTTTACACAAATATTCCACTTGAATACATTTTTATTGTATGTTTACACAAATATTCCACTTGAATACTAAATTCTTTTATTTTTTAAATGTGAAACAGTCTAGATGTATTTAGTTTCTTATGTTTTGATCAAAACATAACCTAATACAAAACATAACCTAATACATATTTGAATATTTGAGATATACATACTACAATGAATAAAAATTGGAAACAATTAAATGTATACACTATAAAATCATCTTCTCAAAGTATTGACAAAAGTCAGTAAAGAATATCCAATTTGGAAAGAGTGGAGTTTCTTCACGAAACGTGTTTAAATATTCCAAATTAAACTCCCTTTAACCACAGTACTTCATTATAAGATAACCAAAAGATAATCATTAGGTCAAACCATCCCCACTAAATACATATATCATTACTATATTTATCAAAAGTAAGTTTTAAATTACTTATTTCCTAGAAATAAAAGTTAGTTAAATCAAGTGTTAATTTAAAATCAATAAGAAAGAATGCGTTGAAAAACAAATACTCCTTTTGCATTTTATATTTATACATTTAGAGCTGAAAATACGGAACTACTCCATCCAGATTAATTGTAAACCACTTTATCCATTTATTAAAAAAACAAAAAACAAATACTCCTTTTGCATTTTATATTTATACATTTAGAGCTGAAAATACGGAACTACTCCATCCAGATTAATTGTAAACCACTTTATCCATTTATTAAAAAAACAGTAACTATATTTTATAATAAATCACAAAATTAATAATTTATTATTCCCTGAAAAAAAAAAATTATTAGTATTACACATGAAGCTTAACTTTAATTGAAGTATAATGATGTCCTTAGCTCTGTAAACATGTGAACTTCTCCTCCTTCTGCGGCTAGTGGGTGCTCCAAATGAATACTATTCTTATCATATAATTTTATATTAAGTGATTTAAATACTCTTTTTTTTTTTGTTAATTTTTAAATACTCTTTTTCTAATGCAATAAAATGATAATTCGTTTTTTCCTCGCATTATACGGACATATCTCAATTTGTACCAATCCATAATAAACAAATAATATTTTTACTATTTATGCCTAATATCGACAAATATGCGGGTGCTTTTATGATCTTGTTTATTTATAAGAAATAATAAAATGTTATTTATATGTTTCCCGTTATGATAAACCTTATCTTATTTTAATATCACCATTATAATAACAAAGAATATATATTAAAGGAAAAAAGTGGGACATCTTTTCTGGTAAAAATATCACCATTATAATAACAAAGAATATATATTAAAGGAAAAAAGTGGGACATCTTTTCTGGTAAAAAGAGTTTATAATTTTGGATTAGTTATTTAATTATTTAAACTTTACTTCATTTGGCTTTTATACCTCTCAATCCATCGAACCTAATCCTTATTTTCTCAAAACTTTTTTTTTTACTAAGAATATTTTTCTAATTGCTAATTCTCAAAATTTAGACATAGACATCATGTCATATAACTCTGGATTTTTATCATTTATTGCTAATTCTCAAAATTTAGACATAGACATCATGTCATATAACTCTGGATTTTTATCATTTTGTAATTAGCTCTCACAAGAAGTTTTTACATCAATTTCACCCCCCCCTCGATTTGGTTTTGTTTGGTTTTATTTGGTTTTCGATTAACCAATACGGGGTGAAATATCATATTAAGTTTCAAATGAGGATGAAATTACTGTCCTATTTTCAATTTAGGGCCAGCTGAAATGTCAAACTTCTCGTGAGGACTAAATTACAAAATGACAAAGATCCAGGGCTATATGACGTGATGTCAATAGTTTTGGGACTAAATAGACAGTTTCCCTAGAATATATATTTCATAAATTTTCCATATTACCTTTAACACGTAATTTAATGGCTAATAATCCCAACAACCTCGTGAGAACTAGGAATCGATTCACCGATCATGAATTCTAATATCCATAAAAGCGAGAACTTATCGACTAGACTATCAACTCCGGTTTACTAAAATAAAAATGAAAAATATGGTTATAGAAACGACTAAATTAAAATTAGGAAATGACTAACCATAGATTTTTTTTCCACCAACAAAAATTAAACTAAAAATATTTGTTTTTGTCAATTAAGGAAATATTTAAAAATTATAATAAAAAGTAGTAAAAAATAATGTGGGACCGACAAGAAGAAGACATCAAGTGGGGTGCCACGTCACGTCAGAAGGCATAAGAAAAGATTTGATCTTTCGTCATGTGTATCCGATCCCAATCGTCTTAATTTCAAATCGGAATTATTACTTCCTTTTTTTCTTTGTTATATACAACAAGAAAAAAAAAAAAAACCAACATTTGAGTTTCTCTGCAGAAGCACAAGAAAAAGAAAAGTTTCAAAAGCTTTTAAGAGCTTAGAAATTTGCTCATAAACTTCAAATATTCTTAATGAAGTGAACTGTTCTTCTCTCTTTGCCCTATTAGAAGTTTAAATTTTTGAAAAACTCTGTTTTTTGTATAAACCATGAAGGCTCCATCAAATGGGTTTCTTCCCGTTTCCAACGAAGGTACAAGCTTTCTGGATTTAGATTTCAATACAGTTTCTGCATTTCATGTTCCTGTGATTCTCTTGATTGAAAGCTTTGATTTTTATTATTCTATTTCAACTTTGAAGTCAGCAAAAAAGCCACAAATCGAGTTCTTATATCAGTGTGTTTAATAGAGTCGCTGAATCATAAATGCCATAAAATTTTCAGACTTTACAAGATTTCCTAGTTTTAAAAGATTGGAATATGTTTTTTGTGTGTGATGAAACAGGAGAGAAGAAACCAATAAATTCTCAACTATGGCACGCTTGTGCAGAATTCTCAACTATGGCACGCTTGTGCAGGGCCTTTAGTTTCATTACCTCCTGTGGGAAGTCTTGTGGTTTACTTCCCTCAAGGACATAGCGAACAAGTATGTTCCAAATCGCTTTTGAAACAACTGAATACTTTTTCTAGCAATATTGTTGAATGAAACCCTTTTTCAGGTTGCAGCATCGATGCAGAAGCAAACTGATTTTATACCAAATTACCCAAATCTTCCTTCTAAGTTAATTTGCTTGCTTCATAGTGTTACATTACATGTAAGCCTCTTTTGTTTCCAACTTGTATATCAAAATCTGAGAGAGGAGATAAAGAAGAGCTAATCATTACTTGTGAAATTCTGAATCAGGCTGATGCCGAAACCGATGAAGTATATGCACAAATGACTCTACAACCTGTGAATAAGGTCTAAATCATACATCCTTGTGGTATTATTGTTTTAAAGTTAAGAACTTTTTAGCTGATCTTTGCTAGATTATCCAAATGTGTACAGTATGATAGAGAAGCATTGCTAGCTTCTGATATGGGTCTATATCCAAATGTGTACAGTATGATAGAGAAGCATTGCTAGCTTCTGATATGGGTCTAAAGCTAAACAGACAACCTACTGAGTTTTTCTGCAAGACTCTTACAGCGAGTGATACAAGCACTCATGGTGGATTCTCTGTACCGCGTCGTGCAGCTGAGAAAATATTCCCTCCTCTTGTATGTCTCAAGATTAAAGCTACTCTCAAATTGTTTTGTTTCTTTCGTCTGCGTCATCTTTTGAATCCGTTTTGGTAATAAACATATAGGATTTTTCGATGCAACCACCTGCACAAGAGATTGTAGCTAAAGATTTACATGAAGACAACCTACTGAGTTTTTCTGCAAGACTCTTACAGCGAGTGATACAAGCACTCATGGTGGATTCTCTGTACCGCGTCGTGCAGCTGAGAAAATATTCCCTCCTCTTGTATGTCTCAAGATTAAAGCTACTCTCAAATTGTTTTGTTTCTTTCGTCTGCGTCATCTTTTGAATCCGTTTTGGTAATAAACATATAGGATTTTTCGATGCAACCACCTGCACAAGAGATTGTAGCTAAAGATTTACATGATACTACATGGACTTTCAGACATATCTATAGAGGTTAGGATCATCTCAAGATTGGTTTATTGGTCCAAAAGATTGAAAACCTTCAACCTTATTTGTTTTCTTTGCTGTAATCTGATCCCAGGCCAGCCAAAAAGACACTTGCTTACAACAGGTTGGAGCGTTTTTGTTAGCACAAAGAGACTATTCGCTGGTGATTCAGTTTTGTTTGTAAGGTATGAGTTATACTTTAGATCTTAAAAAGCAGAAATGGACTCTTCTCATAAAGACACTTAAACACTTTTTGCAGAGATGAGAAATCACAGCTGATGTTGGGTATAAGACGTGCAAATAGACAAACACCGACTCTTTCCTCATCGGTCATATCCAGTGACAGTATGCACATTGGGATTCTTGCAGCTGCAGCTCATGCTAATGCCAATAGTAGCCCTTTTACAATCTTCTTCAATCCAAGGGCAAGTCCTTCAGAGTTTGTTGTTCCTTTAGCCAAATACAACAAAGCCTTATATGCTCAAGTATCTCTAGGAATGAGATTCCGAATGATGTTTGAGACCGTAGGAATGAGATTCCGAATGATGTTTGAGACCGAGGATTGTGGGGTTCGCAGATATATGGGTACAGTCACTGGTATTAGTGATCTTGACCCGGTAAGATGGAAAGGCTCACAATGGCGTAATCTTCAGGTAACATATACTTATGAAACTGTTTATGGTCACTTCTTTTGAGTCTTTGGCTGAATCTTTGTTCATGGTTTGAACAGGTAGGATGGGATGAATCTACAGCTGGAGATAGGCCAAACCGAGTATCCATTTGGGAAATCGAACCCGTCATAACTCCTTTTTACATATGCCCTCCTCCATTTTTCAGACCTAAGTACCCAAGGCAACCAGGGATGCCAGTTGCAGATGATGAGTTGGACATGGAAAACGTTTTCAAGCGAGCAATGCCATGGATGGGAGAAGACTTTGGGATGAAAGATGCGCATAGTTCGATGTTCCCGGGGTTAAGTCTGATTCAATGGATGAGTATGCAGCAAAACAATCCATTGTCAGGTTCTGTTACTCCTCAGCTCCCTTCCGTGCTCTCATCTTATAACCTCCCAAACAATTTTGCTTCCAATGACCCTTCTAAGCTGTTGAACTTCCAATCCCCAAACCTCTCTACCTCAAATTCGCAGTTTAATAAACCAAACACGGTTAACCATATCAGCCAACAGATGCAGCCACAAGTAGGTATGGTCAAAACTCAACAACAACAGCTGCAGCACCAAGGGGTTTATAACACAGTTTCCATTAACAGTAGCGTGAGCGCTTTAGCTAACCAAGTTTCTTGTCAAAACCCACTCCAATCTACTGGATTTTCTCATTCTCAGCTTCAGCAGCAGTCAATGCTCCCTAATGGTGCTAAAATGACACACCAGAACACAAATTCAGCAGGGAATAATGTGTCTTCTCAGCAGTTTCAACAGCTATCAGAATTGCATAACAGTAGCTATGTACTGAGAAATCCGCAAGAACAGTCCTCTATGCATTCGCTTCAACAAACTCTGTCTCAAAATCCTGAGCAACTCCAAATGCAACAACAATCATTAAAACCAAGTCCTTCACAACAGCTTCAGATGCAGCTACTATGCAACAACAATCATTAAAACCAAGTCCTTCACAACAGCTTCAGATGCAGCTACTGCAAAAGCAACAGCAGTCAATTCCTCCAGTAAGCTCGTCCTTACAGCCGCAGTTATTGGCGTTGCAGCAGACACAAAGTCATCAATTGCAACAACTTTTGTCATCTCAGAATCAGCAACATGGTAATAACAACTTCTCAGCTACAACTTTCATGCAGCCTCCGCAGATACAGGTGAATCATCAGCAACAAGGACAGATGAATAACAAACCTCTTGTAGCCCCGAGAAGATCACATTCTGGTCACACAGATGGAGAAGCTCCTTCTTGTTCAACTTCACCATCCACCAATAACACAGGACAAGATAATGTTTCACCTATGAATTGTCTCAGCAGAAATCAACAAAAAGGACCAGCTGTATCTGTATCTGCATCTGATTCAGTCTTTGAGCATGCAAGAAACCCGGTTCAAGACCTTNTGTTGCCCCTGCAGTACCATCATTTGGTTTTGATGGAAACAGCCAATCTCATCATCCAAGAAACAACATAGCTTTTACTGGTAATCTCGAAACTTCTGATGCACTATATTCTCAAAAGGACTTTCAAAACTTGGTCCCGAACTACGCACCAAGAG
>CM071721.1:5819432-5830235 GCA_036630335.1 Physaria fendleri | reverse complement strand
TCTTTCCATTGTAAAAGAGATTTAGCGACATCATTGTTATGTGTCCGAAGAAGATGAAGTTCCAACACTGTAATAAGTCCTTTTACCTGCAAGTTCCTTGTGTCTGCAGCATGCCCTATCACTAAGACCAATGTTACTAGCTTCTTATATATACCAACCAACAACAAAAGTATTTGATCATCTTTCTTTACTTCAATTTGCAGCAGGTACGACTTCACCAAGTTCAAAAACCATGTAAGCTTCACAACTCTAATGTAATAAATTTTCTTCTTATCACCATTACAAGTCCAAATTCCATCACTTTGATCTACAGGAAATACCTCATCTCCATGTGTGTTGCACCCAAACAAATCACCAAAATATAGCTCTAGCATAAAAAAAACATAGTCTCATGAAATACTTAGACCATGAAAACTCTTTAGTCTCCTGATCTGGCCTTAGTGTTTCTAACCACACCTTTTCTTCTCTATTGGCATGTCCACCTTTCAAAGTTCTCCATGTCTCCACACCACCAACCAAAAATGTTATAACACTTAAATTACTAACTTCAGCCACTATACGAGTCCAAAATCCATGTGAGCACCATAAATCTTATGTAACTACTTGTCTTCATTTGAGTTACAGGCAGCAGCAGCTCATCACCAAAACATAGCTCTGGCATAAAACAACGTAGTCCCATAAAATTCTTAGACCATGAAAATCCCTTAATCTCCTGATTTGACGTAAGGCTTTCTAACCACACCTTCCCTTCCCTATAAACATATCCACCTTTCAAAATTCCCCATGTCTCAACGTCACATACCAAAAGTTTCATAAAACTTAAATGACTAACCATGCCACTAAAACAATGAAACTCCTTATGCAAATGACATTGCAACATGATAAACCAAAGCAAGTCAGGAAATAGAATTTTATTTAGTGTACCACGGCTCTTAGGAGATAGCAGCTTAAAGACTTTCTCAAACTTGCTCGACCTTTTAAAACTCCTCTTTCTTGTCTCTTGTTTCATTTCAACCCCAGCTGAACATAGTTCTTTGAGAACTCCTTCCCATTCAGTATGGAGACTCATGTGCTGCAACATCAACTTTTCAACCCTTATAAGACCACAACTATTGTCCATATACAGTTTCAGCCCTAAACATGATTGCAATAGCTTAGATTTCCATTTGTGCTTCAAGACAAACTTCATACCAGCATGAGAAAGATGTTTCAAGCCCATAATTAGTAACTGCTTTTTATGTGCCTTAGATTCAGTAGATTCAACAACAGACATCTCTAATAGTTATGTGCCTTAGATTCAGTAGATTCAACAACAGACATCTCTAATAGAGAGCAACAATTCAAGATTCCTTCACGTTCATAGCAGCTCTTTAACTTTTGCAAGTAAACATGTATAGCTAATTGTCCGCCACGTTCCCACACAAGATACACGATAGCAATAGTCACAAGATCTTCACTATAAAACTCATCTAGCTAATTGTCCGCCACGTTCCCACACAAGATACACGATAGCAATAGTCACAAGATCTTCACTATAAAACTCATCTAAAGATACACGATAGCAATAGTCACAAGATCTTCACTATAAAACTCATCTCTAAGTTGCCTACCATGAAGTTCTCCATCTTCTATTTCACTACTCTCTTTGTGATATTTAATCTCATGACCAAAAAAGTCACTAACAGAAGTGTTGAGCGTGTAGTTAAACCACCAACTCTTGTGAAGCTTTTTATTCCTTACACACCTATCCTTGATCAATTCCAACGCTTTTCGAGCTGTATAATCATGTCTACAAGTCCTGTAAAAGTATTCCAATGGCTTCTGCAATATCTTTCTGTCATTTAAAACTGTTTCTATCCAATCATCCCTTGTGGTAGCATGACAATTGACTAGCCCCAACAACACAGCAAAAGAGACATATGCTTGACTCAAACATTTTCTTTCTTTGATCCAAATTTCAAGTCCATGTTTCTCTAAAGTATAAGCAACAGTGGATACATATAGCTTAGAGGGAGTCATTTTCTTTGTTGTTTCTCCACCATTTGGATACTCCACTTCAAGATCATCATTAGATGCTTTTACATCTATCAGTTTGCTTCTCTTTAAACCAATTTTGAATTTAAATCTCAATGTTTTAGAACGCTTAGTTTCCAGCCTATTACCCTGAGCTCCTAGAAGAATTGTACCAAACGATTGGTTTTCAATGTGGTACCTAATACCACTTGACGACAATTGATGGAGCACAATCATATCATGAGCAAACAAGGTTTCCACACCATTACCAGCTCCATATTCATCTAAACGAACAAAGTCATATGAATGCTTTACACCATTTCTTACTTGTTCTGAGTAAGAAATCTGTACCTGGGGTTTTGGAAGTGTCTTTATCTAATGCAACTGTACCTGGGGTTTTGGAAGTGTCTTTATCTAATGCAACTCTAATGCAACACTCGGTCTGAACTAGATTTCTTCTCTAAAATGGGTTTGAACTTGAATTTATAGGTCTTAAGATACTTCATATATTTCTTCTTACTTAAGGGCATTTGATCAAACACTTTGTGTGCAAAATTTTTGCCATTACCATTTGTCGATTGCTGAGGCAATTCAACCACTCCCTTGACATTAGAAACCACTTTATGAACAAGAGAAACGTCATAAACGCAATTTGGAACCTGCAAAACCGAGGAACGCTCAAGAGATTTGATGAACGTATCCGACTTCTTCACGTCTTCTTGAAGATGAATCTCATCTTTCTCACCAGAAACTTGATCATCGTCAAAGATAAGAATCTGTATCCCTTTGTGCTTTAAATGATTATGACCAGGAGTTTCTTGTTCTTCACAAAAGATACATAACCCATTTTCCATTCTTTCATAAATCTCCTCACATGAATACTTTAGAGGAATCATCTTTCTGGACTTTGATTTTTTTTGTATGTCCGCCATAAGCCTTTGTCCGAGAGAATCGAAAGCTCTGATACCAATGAAAAAGTAAAACTAAAGAGGATAAATCCAACCTAGAGATTCGCTGAGAATCCGAAAGTTGGTGAATCTAAGTCTAGAAATGATCACGAAAGTAGAAGGATCATCTCGAAGAACATAAATTGCATGGTGGTGGATTNCGC
Source organism: Physaria fendleri (assembly GCA_036630335.1). Taxonomy (NCBI): domain Eukaryota; kingdom Viridiplantae; phylum Streptophyta; class Magnoliopsida; order Brassicales; family Brassicaceae; genus Physaria; species Physaria fendleri. Next base: position 5,827,111 of record CM071721.1, on the reverse strand, counting down.
CTTACATATAACCTCACGATAGTTTAGTGGTTTAAACCAATAGTAATAACCTAATTAAACAAACTAGAACATTGAACTAAATAACCAAGTTCAATTGATTAAACCGGAGGATCATATAATTCCCTGTAACACTACATGAATTAGTCTGGTCGGATTTCTGGTTAAGATCACCCTCGAAGAAGAAATAAAAAAAAACTTGTGATATTTGTTTCGTATTGTATTGTGTCGCGTGTGGGAGCGGGAAGGTAATGGCGTGAAGGGAAGGAACACAGTAAGTAAATGTGAAAAAGACCAATGTGGGCAAAAGTCTTGCTGTTTTGAGTAAATAATGTCATGTCAAATCTCCAATACATGAGTCCCACTCTTTCTTTTTTAAATCGAACGGTACGATTCATATTCCTTGTTTTCATAAACCTATCATCGTACACCTCTTTCTTTCTAGGGACAAACCATATACTCTCCTCTTCCTTTCTACTTACCCTATAATATTAAATGTGTTACATATATTATTATTTGACGCATTAATAATATACTACTTGTCAAATGTTAAATTATGACGCAAATGTTACTTAATTAAGCTTACCGACAAAAAAAATAAAATTGATTTGGCAAAAAAACAAGTTTATTCCTTGTTAAATTTGATAGCTGAAGACATTATTTTTTTGGTCGGCTGTTAAATATTCTTATATTGCCAAATTTGCCCTCTCCTACATGCAATCTGGAATATTATATACCCTCGTCCTGTCATTTTTATCAGGTGATTTCGCTATCTATCTTGACTTTAATTGCTATTTTTATATTAATTTTATATTATATTTCATTTTGCATAATTCTATTTTCACATTACATGAAAAAGTTACGTAAATACAGGACCGGTCCAAATATAATACGACCTAAAACGTAAACCAAAAATTTGGAACTTCTTAAAAAGAATCGAAAAAAGTAAGTCTATGCAATTAACAAAAAGAAAAAAGTAAGTCTATGCGGTCAATGAGAATTGAACTCAAGTGTTTGAATGAAAACTAAAATCCCATAACTACTAGACTACAAATATAATTAATATTTATTTAAAAATTTCCAAATTTTATATATAATACTTAGAAATTTCCAAAATTTGAAACACAAAAATTCCAAAAAAATCAGGAGATCTAAGCGATGCCTTATGTGGTTTACGGGTCAGGCATTCGTACGTACTAAATTATTGATGAGATGCTCGTTGCAAATCAATTATGAGAGACTGGTTCGCATGTTAATTCTCTAATACAAATATTATGCGATTTAAAGTCACAGTCACACAATTTTGCTTGATCTACAAAGAACCTGACGATGATGCTCTTCTTTATATAAAGGTACGCGTCTTAATAATAATTTGTATGAAAACAATAATATAATACTTTCAGATATCTTTTTCTCATCTCGCTATTATGGTATGAGAGTATGTTTACTTTGTTTTCCAAATATATATATATATATATATTGATATAGCACTCAAACACTTTTTTTAAAATCAAAAACCTTCCACATTCAAACTCTTTATGAGCTTTCTAATCATTCAAAATCTTTATAAACATATAAATGTAAATCAAAGTGATTTTGTTATTCAAATCTATGATGAATTTCTGAACATTTTCATTTAGTTTTTTTTTATGAGATTCTGATCTTAAATCATGTGCATAAAAAATTAAGTTCATATGGATTTATGCTAAGATTTTGCACAAGATTTAGAATCTCTCAACTCCAAAAATCTTTTTTTTCGGATCATTTATTCAATTTTCAAACTATCTCTCAATTCCAAAATCTTTGTTTCGGATCATTTATTCAATTTTCAAACCGCTGATTCTGCTAATTTATATATCATCATCTTAAACTTGAAGGGACGTATACAAAATATATAAAAATTCATATAAAATTATCAAATATTTCATAATGTTTTCAAATCTGTTTCTCTAATCACTATCAATTCATTTAATATATTTGTCAAAAAAATATTTGCTTTTTCTTTCCAATTTAGACTATATACTTAACACTTATTATATTTCTATTGTTAAAAATAACCATTTACCATTCACAACCAAATAATTTAACACTTTTTTACAGTAATTAATACACACAATAATACTAAAATATTTGCATATAGCTATGAATTAATCACAAACTTTCTTTAACACAGTAATACTTAAATATTTGCATATAGCAACGAATTAATCACAAACATTTTGTAACTATATAATATATAATCAGAAATTATCCACAAAATAAATTAACTATAAAGTTAGCTACAAAATTGATGCTATGCCCTCAAAAGGCTGGATAACTATATGATTCAATGTTAGTACGCTCCTGTGATCATTTACAATTTACAATATAAAAAGGCTGGATAACTATATGATTCAATGTTAGTACGCTCCTGTGATCATTTACAATTTACAATATACCTTATGCAATCTAGATGCATAATCTTTTGCTTTTAACCTCTAATTCTAAGCAATCAATTTACAATATACCTTATGCAATCTAGATGCATAATCTTTTGCTTTTAACCTCTAATTCTAAGCAATGGAACCACGAATAATGTTATTATTATTACTGCAATGAATTTTTAGGTTACTTATATCATTCTTAAAACTATTTATATAACGTCTATTACAAACAATAGTTAATTAATCATATCCAATTGCATACATCACATTATGATTATAATCAAAGATTTCTAAAATCAGTCCACGACATACATTTCTCATTGTCACACTTAGGCCAAGTCACACTGGTATTTAATTATTATTATTATTATTATTGATTAAAATTTAATTACTATTTTCACCTATGTACACAATGAACAGTTTTATGATAAATACGTCAGACTCTATAAGACTACGAATCTCGTAGTTAAATGGTTTACCTACAAATTTCAGTAATTCTTGTATCAATGATCTATAACTTTTTTTGCTGGTAATCAAACTTTATAACAATTTTCAAACATTTTGACTATTAAAAGAAAAAAAGTATACAACATCATCTTTTTTAGAAAAATTCATTAAGATTATTTGTTGTAGTTCATTAAAATTCAAACTCAAAATCTAGTATATAAAAAAGGTAATTCCATTAGCCGAAAATAATCCCAAAGAAATACGAAACAGGAACGTATTATTAAAATCAATATAGTAGTACTTCATTCATTTACATCGACGACGACGCAACCAAGTTTTTTGAAATTTGGGGGAAAATTATATAAAAGAAAAGAAAGAGGCACGAGTCCCAAACTGTAATAAAAAGGGGAATAAATTCTTGTATCAAACTTTTTTGCTGGTAATCAAACTTTATAACAATTTTCAAACATTTTGACTATTAAACGAAAAAAAGTATACAACATCATCTTTTTTAGAAAAATTCATTAAGATTATTTGTTGTAGTTCATTAAAAATCAAACTCAAAATCTAGTATATCAAAAAAGTAATTCCAGTAGCCTAAAATAATCCCAAAGAAATACGAAACAGGAACGTATTATTAAAATCAATATAGTACTCTTCATTCATTTACATCGACGACGACGCAAGTAAGTTTTGAAATTTGGGGGAAAATTTTATAAAGAAAAGAAAGAGGCACGAGTCCCAAACTGTAATAAAAAGGGAAATAAAAGGGTAAATTAGTAAATAAAGTGTCCTTTCGGAACAACAAGTTGCTTTAAAAATTGTCACAGCATAACATCAAAGACCTGGTCCGTTTGGGTTCGGGAGCCATCGTCGAAACTCGAGAGAGAGAAGGTGGTGGTAAAACTTCAGCAGAGAGGAGAATAAACAATAATAATAGCGCACCGCCACGTCGTTGCCGTATTTCGCAATAGCTGAGCAAGTGCATGCCCCCATATCTTTCCCAAGCGCACCGCCACGTCGTTGCCGTATTTCGCAATAGCTGAGCAAGTGCATGCCCCCATATCTTTCCCATTATTTGGAATCTCGGTTTAAAGAAGACGATCTCTGTTGTTAAGCTGCAACGAAACCACTTCTTATCGTTCTCGAGATCTGTTTTTTCTTCTTTTCTTTTTTTTTTCTCCTCTTGGCTTCTGAGCTTTTTAGCGGTGGTGGAGAAAACCCAAAAAGTTTAGTTTTTTTTTTTTTTAATGGTAGTTGTGAGTGGGATTTTTTTTTTTTTTTAATGGTAGTTGTGAGTGGGATTCTTACTGGGTAAGTAATTACAAGTATGAAGGAGTTGAAGATTCGAAGAAGTGGCTTTGAAGTTGGAGAGACTAAGATTGCTAGCTTATTTGGCTGAAACATCTGGATTTGGTTCATCTGGTGATTCTTTTTAGCTTATTTGGCTGAAACATCTGGATTTGGTTCATCTGGTGATTCTTTTGTGAAAGGGGTTTTAGATTGTAAAAAGATTTGGTTGTTGAATGGGTGGGAGGTGGAGGGAAACAGTTTTAAAAAGTTATGCTTTTAATGTCTCCTTCTCTTAATTACTTTTGGGTATCTTGAAATCTTGGATCTTTGAAGAACCAAAGTTGCAGTTTTTTTTCTTCTGCTATTGTTGTTTGCTGTTTAAGTTATAAAAATGAGATTGTCTTCAGCTGGGTTTAATCCTCAACCTCATGAAGGTAAAGTCTTATCTCTTTCTCTCTCCTATTGCTTGATACTTGCAAATGGTGATTTTAAGTAACTTTTGTGTGTGCTGCTTCGACCAACAAAGAAGTGGATGCTCATACACCAAACTACCCGAGCTTGCAACCGCAGCTTATCTGTCAGCTTCACAATGTGACGATGCATGTGAGGAACTTGTTTTCATGAGAAACTGTTTATTCGGTTTGTGTTAAGTATGAACTTGATTCCTTACAATTTCAGGCCGATGTGGAGACTGATGAAGTTTATGCACAGATGACTTTGCAACCCTTGAGCAACCCTTGAACGCTGTATGAGACTTTACCTCTAGTCCATGCTTCATTTAATGCCTAATTTGCTTTCTTTTGTCGGTGTTGTGACCTTTTTTGCTTTGTTTTTTTTTCTTTGTCGGTGTTGTGACCTTTTTTGCTTTGTTTTTTTTTCTTGTTTAAATGCAGCAAGAGCAAAAAGATCCTTACCTTCCTGCAGAATTAGGTCTCCCAAGTAGACAACCTACAAACTATTTTTGTAAAACTCTGACTGCTAGTGATACAAGCACTCATGGAGGTTTCTCTGTGCCTCGCCGAGCTGCTGAGAAAGTTTTCCCTCCCTTGGTAATTCATCTTCTTGTTCATATGAAAATTTTCTTTTAAGCTTAGCTATTACCTCTTTTAACCAGAAAATGTCACGTCTTCTTTAGGATTACTCACAACAGCCTCCAGCTCAAGAGTTGATGGCGAGGGATCTGCATGATAATGAATGGAAGTTCAGGCATATATTCCGAGGTTAGTTTTCTTGGTGAAAATCCAAGCCCTTTATGGGTAAGTGAAGAACAAAGAGGGTTATCTTTATCTACTCTGCATTTGTTTCTGCCTTTCAGGCCAACCAAAGAGACATCTCCTTACTACGGGTTGGAGCGTCTTCGTGAGTGCTAAAAGGCTTGTTGCTGGTGACTCTGTTCTTTTCATCTGGTTAGAAACATTTGTTTCATTTGTTTCATTTGTTTCTGCCTTTCAGGCCAACCAAAGAGACATCTCCTTACTACGGGTTGGAGCGTCTTCGTGAGTGCTAAAAGGCTTGTTGCTGGTGACTCTGTTCTTTTCATCTGGTTAGAAACGTTTCTTTATATTTGTTTGTATTGCTGCTTGCCAATCTTGGTACTAACTCAAGTATTTGGAACACTAGGAATGATAAGAATCAATTACTTCTTGGTATAAGACGAGCCAACCGACCGCAAACTGTCATGCCTTCAGCTGTTTTGTCAAGTGACAGTATGCATTTAGGTCTTCTTGCTGCAGCAGCTCATGCTGCCTCCACAAACAGCCGATTCACCATCTTCTATAACCCAAGGTATGGTTTTAGATACATAAGAATGCTCTTATGTGTTGAGTTTTATGTTGAGTTTTAGCTCAAAAACCAAACCTTACGTAAAAATTACTCTTTAATCTTTACTTTCTCATGTACCATTCATCATCTGAAATTGCAGGTTGGGTGGGATGAGTCTACTGCAGGAGAGAGGCAACCGAGGGTTTCCTTGTGGGAGATTGAGCCGTTAACAACATTCCCGATGTATCCATCTCCTTTCCCTCTCAGGCTAAAACGTCCATGGCCTCCTGGTCTCCCATCTTTCCATGGTATTGTAAATTTCAAAACTTGGTCTATCTCTCCAGAGTTTCTATTTTTAATCGTTTATATCTTCTTATCTTGGTCTTCCCTTTTCTTTTTCAAAACTTGGTCTATCTCTCCAGAGTTTCTATTTTTAATCGTTTATATCTTCTTATCTTGGTCTTCCCTTTTCTTGCAGGCCTTAAAGAAGATGGCATGGGAATGAGTATGAGTTCGCCACTGATTTGGGACCGTGGACTTCAATCTCTGAACTTTCAAGGTATGGGAGTAAACCCTTGGCTGCAGCCGAGGCTTGATCCTCCGGGCTTGCTAGGTATGCAAAACGACGTCTATCAAGCAATGGCTGCAGCTGCACTTCAAGACATCAGAGGCATTGATCCCGCAAAAGCTGCTACTTCACTTCTTGAATTCCAAAATTCCTCAGGATTCTCAATGCAATGTCCTTCCTTATTGCAGCCACAGATGCTGCAGAGGATTCTCAATGCAATGTCCTTCCTTATTGCAGCCACAGATGCTGCAGGAGCAACAGCTCTCTCAGCATCAACAGCAACAGGCATATGTTGGTATTCCTGAAACCCGTCAGCCTCAGTCTCAGTCTCAGGCTCAGTCACCGTCAAACAATATTCTCAGCATCAACAGCATCTCAGCATCAACAGCAACAGGCATATCTTGGTATTCCTGAAACCCGTCAGCCTCAGTCTCAGGCTCAGTCACCGTCAAACAATACTCTTTCTCAGAATCAACAGCAGCAAGTAGTGGATAATCATAATCCGTCTGCGTCTGGTGCTTCTGTTGTTTCTGCTATGTCTCAGTTTGGTTCTGCTTCTCTGTCCAACACGTCACCAATCCAGTCCATGGCGTCTCTGTGCCATCAACAAAACTTCTCCGACACCAACGGAGGAAACAATACTCTTTCTACCCTTCCCAGTCTTCTCAGTAACTTCTCTCAAGAAGAGTCTTCTCAACTGTTCAACCTCACTAGGACTAACTCTGAAATGACATCATCCGGTTGGCCATCAAAACGTCCTGCAGTTGATTCATCCTTCCAGCACTCTGGAGCTGGTAACAACACTCAATCAGTTATGGAGCAATTGGGACAGTCCCACCCAAGCAATGTTCCTCCTGACACGGTATCATTGCTTCCATTTCCCGGGAGTAGAGAGTGCTCAATCGAGCAAGAAGGAAGTGCCTCAGACCCGCATAGCCATCTTCTCTTCGGAGTAAGCATAGATTCATCTTCTCTTTTGATGCCGAATGGAATGTCAAACCTTAGAAGCATTGGCATTGAAGGAAGCATAGATTCATCTTCTCTTTTGATGCCGAATGGAATGTCAAACCTTAGAAGCATTGGCATTGAAGGTGACAACTCAACAACTTTACCCTTTCAATCATCAAACTTCAACAACGATTTCTCGGGTAATCTTGCAATGACGACGCCTTCCAGCTTGTTAGATGAAT
>CM071721.1:5799748-5811119 GCA_036630335.1 Physaria fendleri | reverse complement strand
CCGAAATCAAAATATACAGAGCAGAATATACCTATTTACGTGTTCATTCTATAGAAGAGTATCAATAATAATGTGTTGTGGCTTTAGGAGTATCAACTTTACAACGATGAGTCTATGAGCGGTACAAGCACAAAACTAATAATTATATGAAAAGCTAGCAGTAACAAATCTTAAAGCTGACTATAATCTTTTCAAATAAAGAGACCTGAGTAGGAGATGATAGGATGAATAAGTAAAAAAAAAAGAAAAAACAAAGAAAGAATAATAAATTGTGGAACCAAAATAGACATAAGACTCTTATTGCACAAAACTAATAATTATATGAAAAGCTAGCAGTAACAAATCTTAAAGCTGACTATAATCTTTTCAAATAAAGAGACCTGAGTAGGAGATGATAGGATGAATAAGTAAAAAAAAAAGAAAAAACAAAGAAAGAATAATAAATTGTGGAACCAAAATAGACATAAGACTCTTATTAACCAAGCTACTACACCTCTTAGAGAATAATAAATTGTGGAACCAAAATAGACATAAGACTCTTATTAACCAAGCTACTACACCTCTTAGTTCTTCACAGCTTCTTTGGTTTCTTTGCCANNCATCACCATTGGGCAATATGGTAGCTTCATCTGGGTTTGAAGAAGGCGCAGTGGACTCGGAGGTCTCTCTCCATTCAACCCAAGCAGGTGACTTTTCAGGCTCTGGTTCACTAGGGTTTTCGGAAGGCTGCTTTGATGTAGAATCCTCTGTTTCCATATCAACAGGTGTGCAAGAGGCTGCAGTGTCGTTGGATTCGTTGGCTTCACCCATGACGACATCATCATTGTCACCATCTCCATCAGCATTAGGTGAAGGTGAAGCAACTGAGCTCATTGATGACGACATCATCATTGTCACCATCTCCATCAGCATTAGGTGAAGGTGAAGCAACTGAGCTCATTGTGCGCTCATTTGCAGCTTTATCATCATTGTATGCAAACCAGTTTGAATTTGTTAAGAGAGAATCACTGCAAAGACACCATGATATATATTTCAGTTAAAGGGAACACGTCAACTATAAGATGTGAATCAACAAATTGGTTTCTACCGGAAAAGGAAAGTTGAATCCCATTACCTCTCCTTATCATCTCCAAGACGCAAGGAAGATATGACGACTTCTGCAGATTCATCATCAAAGTAGACATCCTGCAATAAAGACTTCATTAGAGGTTTTCATATACCATATAACTAAAGCTTACATATTGAATACTTAGACAAACAACCACAGGAGCCGCATGTAAAAATTTGAGCATGTTCCCAGCAATAAGTAGCACAGAAAGGTGAACATGAAATTAGTTTTTTAAAAAATTCTACTTGTTCCACAAATGAAAGTCAAGTCTCAATTCCTAAAGATAAGGACAAGACTAAGAATACCTCATCATCGCGTTCCATAGAGCCTTGGCCCTGCAGTGGATAAATTAAAATTGTAAATGGCAAAATAAAGGTGTTATGAGGAACAGAATGCAATGAAAATCAAAGGCTCTGGAAGAGTTTAGTTGCTCAGGTAAACTGACTCTATCAAGCTATTTCTAGGCTAGTTAAAGATAATAAAGGAAGAGACAGTCAGACCTCCATGCTAACTATCCGGTGATGGCCTAACTATGTATCAAATACATATATTTGGTAACTACATCACCCTCAGTGGTCCAATACATCCGCAAAAATTTAGACAGTCTTGCATCAGATTTCAATATGTATCATATTTCAAGAACTATAACAGGGTTAGAGGCCGGTGTAAATTCAAATGAAATCCCTGAGTCAAATTTCCTCCTTTGACTCAACAGTTAATACCGATGCATTCCCGAACCTACTGAAACATGCGGCTAAAATCTTTGATAATAATAAAAAGAGCACAATTAGCAGCGAGAACATCACCTCATTCATGTCATCGTTGCTGTAAATTCCATATTGAAAGGCCTGACTCAAATTGTTTGCTAGGGCTGCAACATCATAATCTCTATCGTGATAATCATCATCATCACATGACGACATCATCATTGTCACCATCTCCATCAGCATTAGGTGAAGGTGAAGCAACTGAGCTCATTGAGCGCTCATTCGCAGCTTTGTCATCATTGTATGCAAACCAGTTTGAATTTGTTAAGAGAGAATCACTGCAAAGACACCATGATATATATTTCAGTTAAAGGGAACACGTCAACTATAAGATGTGAATCAACAAATTGGTTTCTACCGGAAAAGGAAAGTTGAACCCATTACCTCTCCTTATCATCTCCAAGACGCAAGGAAGATATGACGACTTCTGCAGATTCATCATCAAAGTAGACATCCTGCAATAAAGACTTCATTAGAGGTTTTCATATACCATATAACTAAAGCTTACATATTGAATACTTAGACAAACAACCACAGGAGCCGCATGGTAAAAATTTGAGCATGTTCCCAGCAATAAGTAGCACAGAAAGGTTAGTTTTTAAAAAAATTCTACTTGTTCCACAAATGAAAGTCAAGTCTCAATTCCTAAAGATAAAGACAAGACTAATAATACCTCATCATCGCGTTCCATAGAGCCTTGGCCCTGCAGTGGATAAATTAAAAATGTAAATGGCAAAATAAAGGTGTTAATGTGTTATGAGGAACAGAATGCAATGAAAATCAAAGGCTCTGGAAGAGTTTAGTTGCTCAGGTAAACTGACTCTATCAAGCTATTTCTAGGCTAGTTAAAGATAATAAAGGAAGAGACAGTCAGACCTCCATGCTAACTATCCGGTGATGGCCTATCTATGTATCAAATACAGATATTTGGTAACTACATCACCCTCAGTGGTCCAATACATCCACAAAAATTTAGACAGTCTTGCACCTGATTTCAATATGTATATAATTTCAAGAACTATAACAGGGTTAGAGGCCGGTGTAAATTCAAATGAAATCCCTGAGTCAAATCCGGTGTAAATTCAAATGAAATCCCTGAGTCAAATTTCCTCCTTTGACTCAACAGTTAATACCTATGCATTCCCGAACCTACTGAAACATGCGGCTAAAATCTTTGATAATAATAAAAAGAGCACAAGTAGCAGCGAGAACATCACCTCATTCATGTCATCGTTGCTGTAAATTCCATATTGAAAAGCCTGACTCAAATTGTTTGCTAGGGCTGCAACATCATAATCTCTATCGTGATAATCATCATCATCACAAATGTGACAAACTTTTATAAGAAAATATACTATTTTTAGTATAAGCTCTGCCTTTGGTAATAATTTTAAAACAGTAACCGGTGTCGTAAGGTTTCTTCATTCAGACTAGAAAACTCCCAATAAGAGAAAAGATTACAAACCCGCATGCCCAAGAGTAGACGTTTTCCAATGTATTACGCTTGGACAAGACATCTGTTTGCCAGTCCACCCATTCGCTATTTTCCTGGTAAAACATGACCAAACAAAAATCAATGAGCTATGAGTTAAATATCAAGGAATCTAACAGGTTAGAACCCCTGTCACTATTTCACATGTAAACAAGCTATCGAGAAAACATCTATGGGAGAAATCACACAGGGGTAACGCCTATGCAAATTGTTTTGACCATCGGATCTTGAATAAAAAATACAGAATATATAAAGAACTATCATACTCTCATTCAGAAATCACGAAATCTAGGAAATAGCAACTATACTCAAGTACAATGAATATATTCAAGCCCAATAAATGAAGCTGTAAATGTGACAAACTTTTATAAGAAAATATACTATTTTTAGTATAAGCTCTGCCTTTGGTAATAATTTGAAAACAGTAACCGGTGTCGTAAGGTTTCTTCATTCAGACTAAAAAATTACAATAAGAGAAAAGATTACAAACCCGCATGCCCAAGAGTAGACGTTTTCCAATGTATTACGCTTGGACAAGACATCTGTTTGCCAGTCCACCCATTCGCTATTTTCCTGGTAAAACATGACCAAAAAAAAATCAATGAGCTATGAGTTAAATATCAAGGAATCTAACAGGTTAGAACCCCTGTCACTATTTCACATGTAAACAAGCTATCGAGAAAACATCTTTGGGAGAAATCAAACAGGGGTAAAGCCTATGCAAATTGTTTTGACCCTCGGATCTTGAATAAAAAATACAGAATATATAAAGAACTATCATACTCTCATTCAGAAATCAAGAAATCTAGGAAATAGCAACTATACTCAAGTACAATGAATATATTCAAGCCCAATAAATGAAGCTGTGAAATCTAGGAAATAGCAACTATACTCAAGTACAATGAATATATTCAAGCCCAATAAATGAAGCTGTACTGATTCATAACTGCATGAGTGCATGGATACGTGGTAAGCTACTAAATTAACCAATCCCACAAGACAGACGGTCTACCTGCAAATGTGATTGAATTTTGACATTGCTATTAGCTAGCTGAAGAAGTTTGTTTGAGATACGAGTCAAATGACCAATGTTAGCTGAAGAAGTTTGTTTGAGATACGAGTCAAATGACCAATGTTTCCAATTCTGAGTGGCTTTCTACCCTCTGCAGGAACTGTAGGCTGAAGCTGAGACACCATACGTAAACCAAGTTAATTATAAATGATGCCAACCCCAGAAATTAGCAATTCAGTATCGTCACCTTATCAGAATCACCAGCAGTCAACGTGGAGTTCTTTTCTGCCTCTAGCAAACTCCCAATAAGATTGCACTCACTGAGAATATGGTCAACAAGTTGAGAGTTTTTGCTCTCCAAACATGAGAGAATTACATTCTCCACAAGGTGATGCAAAAAATTGTTGTAGGGATACCTGATACATAATTCAGTCACAATTTAGCATGGCAGTCTGCATATCATCAACTAAGATCATAAAATTTTCCACTTACTCGAAGAACAAGTCTAACACTCTCAGTCTGCATATCATCAACTAAGATCATAAAATTTTCCACTTACTCGAAGAACAAGTCTAACACTCTCTTTACTGCTCCAAGTCGAATCATTTCCTTCTCTGCTACTTCACTACCGACGGTGAGTAAAACTGAAATAAACTCTACAATCTAGGAAATAGAAACAATTTTTTAAAAAAACTGGTCTGTTGCACGAATGTGAGATTAACAATAAAAAACCATAAAAGTGAAAGATATATCATAAACTAGAAATCAAACCATACAAATGAGAACAAAAAAGTACCTTCAATCTGTGTTTTCCAAGAGGTGGTTGCAACTTGCCATACGTTGTTAATAAAACACCCTCAGTAGATGAAACATTCAAAAGCATAAGTAAATCACCTGCACAGTAGAAGCATATTACATATTTACATAGTATTCATAGCAGCCAAGAGACTAGTTCACATTACAAAGCACAAAACATCAACAAAAAGACTTATAAAAGTTGTGAAAGCAATGCCATAATGACACTCTTGCACCTCGATCAGAGTCTACCAAGTCTCTACACATATTTGCAAAAATACTGTTTCACCTGTTTTTATACAAACAAGAAACAAATGTGCATGGGAACTCTGGTTGTAGTAGGTCCTGAATCCCACAAAAACATACCCAGTATTCTTTCTTCCCCACCCAACCACAATCCTCACAATAGGCAATATAAAATTCAAGAAGCCAACACACAAGCACAACTACATGTGAACATTAATAACTATGCTGTATTTGCTCACCTAGGCTTCCAAGCATTCCCTCCACTGTCGCAGGATTAGTTACCATGCATCCATGGGTTAGTTGACGACCATAGATATGATAAGTACCCATTGTAAACCTCTTAGGATTGAGCAGATATATGCATACAGACAATGAATTAACCAGAACAGACTTAGGTCTTGAATTTTCTAAAGTATGTTTTACCACAATCATCTCTAAAACATCTGTATCTTCCACCCACTGCATTTCACTTGTGTAGTTTGAATATAGATGCTCATCAGTACCAATCAGACGTTTCAAAACCTGAGAACAGAGCAAAAAGTTTGTGTCTAGAAAATAAGTATTTTAAAGAAAACCTAATATCCTACGACCTCTAAGTATCTCTTATAAGAGTTATAATCTTAGCTGTACAAGCATGACAAAGCCCCTCGTGCAATAATAAAGGTTAAACAGCAATACTCACCATTATAATGATGAGAGTATATCAGCAGTAACTACTATTGATCTCATCATTATAACTAGGTCTATTACTATTGCTGCCATCAAAAGAATCATAAGTTCTTTCAAGGACGGGAGAAGAAGACATTTGTTTCAACTATTCAGTATGTTCTCAAGTAGGTGTGCAATAAAAGTAGAGCCTAAATCAGGAGTTCATATAACACATAGAAAGGTAAACCAACCTCCATTATAGATGTGGTACCAATCAAATCAACAAGCTGCTTCAGTAAGAAAGGTAAACCAACCTCCATTATAGATGTGGTACCAATCAAATCAACAAGCTGCTTCAGTAATTCTTGATGATCCTGATAACACAAGAAAGCCAAGGTTAATCATATGTTATCAACAGGGTTATTGAATATTGTTGATTAGTAAAATGTTCTTTTTATAACTAAAAAGCAAAACAGATCTTCACCAATATTACTGACTATTTAGCACTATCAACTTACACAGAAGATATCAAAATGTACAACAAAGTAGCCAGCTAATGGTTCAATAAGCTGTATAAAGATAAGGAAAAAAAAATACTGCTTCTAGCTAATTTCGCGTCAGTCTCAAATGGAAATCCTGATCTAGGAAACAAAACCAACTTACTTTTATAAATTGCATGAAAGGGATCGTCTTCCGCACCAGCAGACAAATGACAACCTAGTAATAGAGGATGTAAGAGACTACACATCGAGGAAACTCTATGGAGCTCTGTAAGAGCATGGGAAATTCTCAATGAGATTTTTGATGATTAAAAATTGCTGAATGCTAGATACCTTGCTGAAGTACCCGACAAGCAATGAGTTATGGGTTTCTTTAGCTTCCAAAAACGAAAACAACAATAACATCAACTGCAAAAAGAAGAAATCACGAGAGGTAAGAAGCCTAACGAGAGGGCACTGCCAGTGAAAGAGAATATAATTTATGACAGGAGGTTTGAAAATCCAACGGCCGTGTGGAATATGAAGATTATTTTGCTCGAACTGATGACAGAAATATCATATGTGATAATAATGTGTAGAACTACAAATGTTTTTGTTGATGTTATTTAATTAGCCAAGCTTTTGAGGTGGGCATCAAAATAAGTGACAGCATAGTCAGGCAACATATTCAACACCCAAAGCCATTGTTACTTCCAACCTTTACACATGAACAATTGCGCATGGAATGGAAAAAATGTGGTTACAGAACATACAAACTTAAGAGTCGTCCATTCAGGGCTTTGCATTCTTGAATAATTTCATCCTCGTCAAGAAGTTCCTCTAGTGTGAAATTATCTTTGTCCAAAATTGTTTCAACCTGCAAATAAAAATTCAGAATTTCATAAATCACATAAGACTAATAATAGCAAGCAGCCAGCAAAATATTGTAGAATATGAATAAGTCCCAATATCTGAGATACACAAGTTACATAAAACTCAACAGAACTATCCCCTTCGAAACACCAGAATAACCCATATTAGTATAATTACCTAACCATGCATAATTTGATGTCCTTCAGATGGTTACGAATTGTCACCAGATTCACTAAAAAATCTGAAGAAATAGTAAGGGAAGGAGTTCTATAATTCAAAAATATTCACTAATCACATCAACTACATTCTCTTCACTCCACATCTAAACCTCCTTGCACAAAACTAGTCTAGGAAATGCAGACTTCAGAAAACAAATTAGTCCCTTCAACAAGAAGGTATATAAGGCATATGATATCCAGGAAATCAAAACACACCATGAACCATTAAAACCCTTCACCTCCAACATATTCGTCTAAAGAAACAGATTAAACTCCCAAGTCCCAAATCAATACAAAAACAACCCTGATCGCTAAAATCCATCAATAATTAACGTGTCCAGGATCAAAAACAAATAACGAAAACATTCGTCTCGATGCAGTGCCTTATTCACCTATATGATTCTCAACACGATCGTTAAAAAAAGAAGTCAGGGAGAAAAAAAAACACTTACGGCAGACGCCGTTGACAATCCCGCCATTCGCCATGATTTCATTGTGATGACGATTACTTCAGCTTGCATTCTGAGATCGTAGAGGAACTTCTTTACGTCTTCATTGTGATGACGATTACTTCAGCTTGCATTCTGAGATCGTAGAGGAACTTCTTTACGTCGGCTTTGAGTGCTTCTGCGTCTGAATCTTCTTCAGCTATGCAGAAGAGTTGGATTTTGCAGCTTTCAAAGGTTTCTTTTGTGAGAAGAAGCTGTGACAGAAGAAGCATTAGACCACCATCTCTTACAATCCAGTATAAGTCGATTGTTCCGAACTGGCGTTGGTACTCGTTTGGCCATTCGTCTAATCCTTTGATGATGACAACTGCTTTGTTTGCTGTTATGCAGTCGTTGATTATCGCAACAAATGTGGATGGAATCTCTGTTAGATTTTCTCTGCGCCAGATCTCAGGGTATCGCATTACAACTATGTTAGGTTTGAGATTTCCGAGTCCCATTGTCTGGATGATCCCACGGAAGCCTTGAATCATGTTTGGGGCTACAACAATTTCAGCTACACCTTCACAACGTTTATACTCGATGTAGGTGGCTAGTTGTTTGCAGGCTTCTTTTGCTTCTTCAGCACATTCATAGTAGTCACCATCTAGGATCGAGACAAAGATCGACATTCCACGACCTTTTTTCTTCATACAGTTTGCAAAATCAGCCAGCTTAGGGTGGCAGGGAACATTCTCTGGGAGTTGTCCCCATGGCCTGCAGAAAACAAGGGGAATTGGATACCAGTTCTTGGGGTGCACTTGATTTGCTGCAATTAGGAAGCCTGCAGAAAACAAGGGGAATTGGATACCAGTTCTTGGGGTGCACTTGATTTGCTGCAATTAGGAAAAAAAAGACAGTACAAGAAATTAGCTTAAATACACGGACCATCTATTACTGAACCAAATAGATAAATGGAACTTAGAGAATGTATATTATATACAAGCAAACCATTTACTGCGGCTTACCTCCGAGTGACCTGAGACTACGAAGGGCCAATTGAAAATAAGCACTCTTGAAACCATCACCCCAGTCCCCGGCCTTTCCTTTTAGGCCAACATATTTGTATATAAGAGTTGCAAGTGCAATGGAAACCACAGTGAATGACCAAGAAATCAAGAACATGATCACTGTTACAGTAGGAAAATTTGAAAAATCAACAAGTCTTTATACATAAGACATCTCAAGCTTCAGGTAGCAATGTACAACATAGGAAGACCGTACTAGAGAAAATATATCCAGAGTATTTGAAAATTCATACCTATGCAAAGTGAGGCTCCAACAAAGGAAAGGCTCCAGTGATGATATTTCCACCGTGGACGCCAACTTGGAGCATCAAGAATATCGAGCAGGAGAAAGGCTCCAGTGATGATATTTCCACCGTGGACGCCAACTTGGAGCATCAAGAATATCGAGCAGGAAACAAGACAAGTTTACTCCCGAATAGCATAAAAGATAAAACATAGTCACAGTTGGTGTGATAAGATCCAGATTTCCGATAACGACACATCCGATGCAGATAAGAGCTGTGAAAAGCGTTGCTACATGAGGTTCACTAGTATCTGCAACTTTAAAATAATTCAGGACGGGGAGAATATCATCATTTGCAATAGCGGCAAGTAACCGTGGTGCCCCTGTCAAACTCTGGAGAGCAGCCCCTAAGGTTGAAAGAATAATTCCAATGTGAACAATGGCAGGGAAAGGCCAAGCAATTGTAGCAGTAAGTAGCCTGCAATAAAGGATAATTATTCATTAACGAATGAATTAGTTCATGATGTAAGATAGGTGCTGAAGTACTTAAACAACAGATGAGCTGTGAAACAAAACAAAAAAAAATAAACCGCGTGAGGAATGAGATACCTATCAGTCAAAAGTTTATCACGAACCGCGTGAGGAATGAGATACCTATCAGTCAAAAGTTTATCACGGGTCGCAATTGCTCCAAAAAACAACACAGATATCACATATAGTGAGGTTGTGGTCAGAGTGGCAGCCAAAGTTCCAACAGGAATTGATTTTTGAGTGTCTTTCAGAGAAGCTGATCGATTTGAACCAGCCATAATTCCTGTTACAGCAGGGAAAAATAGACCCACCAGGTCACTGAAAACAACCAACAAGAAGGGTCAATAAATTGTATAGTAACAACTGAACATAAAATTAATTCCAAGTTGAAACCATAACTAGAATTTTTCTATCATAGGCAACACAATTTTAGAAATTACTCACTTGAAACTCCAGTACGTGCCTCCAAATGGATCAGGAATTCCCGCAGCATTTGTCATCTGATAAGCAGAACCCCAGTTATCTCTAAAACTTTTTAAACTCAAGCCCGTAACTCCGGCTGTACAATTATAACAAGGGAACAAAAGGAAGGTTAACAATTCAGGCAAAAAATATAAACATCATGACTGTTTCCAACAATGTCCAGAAACGACTTACAGTCAGGATCTGCCTTCGCCGAAAACATCCCGATGAATATGCAGAAGATAGACAGCAAAACGGGTATTAGGAAAGCAGGTGCAACCCGATTGATCATCTTCACGCCGCCAAACACAATGAAGCAAAGAAGGATCGTCACAACAATTCCATAAATCTGCAAGTCATGTGAGCTTGGGCTTTGTATTGACGATGCTGTTCCATTAACCTTTGGTATAGCCTCTGCAATAAGAAATGAAACACAGCTAAATTCCTAAATGCGACTTGTATGCTCTAGATTATGTCCTCAGGGAAAACGAGAACACTTTTTGTTAAGTAAATCTCAGAAATTGGTAATCAATAATAGTCTTTGTTTTTTGCAAATCCTGGATTTGCATAAACGCTTCGCCAGTTCCAACAAACTGATGAAACAGATCTCAGATGTCAAGAATAGCATTACAAAGTGGTGCTTTAGATAAGAATCGAACATAAAAACCTAACAAATTAGTAAGAGTTGCTAGTAATCCTAGAAGCCATTTGCTAGTTCACAGGTTTCCGTTTTACAAGGTCTACATAAGTTAATACCTCTAAAAATCCCAGCAGCAGGGAATGCTTTTAGAAAAGTCTCCACGGCACCTAAAACATACCTACAATGGTAAGGAAGAACAGAAAAAGTAGTTATTAGAACCACTTGGCGACCATGTGGAACTAAAAGTCACCAAAAACTTGAAGCAATGAGTGTGCTTAAAACTTTTTTCGAAGGAAACTCCTTCAAAGGATCCAGGATTTACACTTACAGAGCTCCAGCAACTGCATTGCCAAGGAAAAAG
>CM071721.1:5786371-5799742 GCA_036630335.1 Physaria fendleri | reverse complement strand
ATAGAGAAGTAATGGAGTGTCAACTCTGGACCAGAGACCCAACAGAAGGAGGGATATCTTTATCTATCGATTCACATAATTATCCAAAGAAAATTCAGGTGTACAACAGAAAAGGAATTACCTTCATTGCGCCATTTGTTGCAATAGCACTCAAAGATATTGTCGTCAAGAATGTACATAAGCCACAGAGAAATACCAACACTAGGCCTTGTCCGATACCAGCCATACCAACAATCCTGAATAGACCAGATTAAGGAGGGCCATAATGACTTTCCAATCTGTTGTGAAACATTAAGGGCCTGCGGTCTTACCATGTGAAACGAATATAGTATATAATTCCTAATATGTTTTGCAAGCAGGGAATGAAAACTCCCATCATCGTACCCATTTTGAGAACAGGAGGCTGCAAAGAGATATATAACATCGTGGAAATCCATAAATTCAGTAATATATGATGCCTATCTCAAGAAAGTTCTTTGCAGAAAACTATGACAAAAAACGCCAGACTAGATTACCTATAAACCTTACTTTTGCATGCACCATAATCGACAGAGTCAACAACAGAACAATAAAGGAAATTTTTATATGAATGTGAATTCATCCATTCATCCAGAAACAATGATTGCTAAACAGAAAGCAGCAAACAATCTGATAAAAGATTGCAATCTTTGCAATGTAACAGGTCATACTTCCATACAGAAAATGCTTTCGTGCATCTTATGTTTGTAATTGGTTATAATCGTTCGTAAAACAAATAAGAAGCAAATACTGGAAGAGACAAGGAGGTGGTTCTAGTGCATGACAGTTGAACACTTGGTGTGTCCCTTGACTAATGTCCCTTGAACAAGGAGGTGGTTCTAGTACATAACTTTTCAAATTTATATTCTAATGTTCCCTAAAATCTCTCACATGCCTCTCTTGACTAAGCCTAATATGACTTTTTGGTCAAGAAGCCTAATATGACTTGAAAGTCTTTTTCTTTATAAAACAGAGAGAAGCGCTTGATCGGAACAGAGTGGTAAGAAGATAAACAGGAATGGGAATATACCTTTGGCTGTTCTTGCATGATGGAGATATCCTCCCCATCTCTACGGCTAGATGGTGCCTGCTCTCCTGTCATACTGAAAGATAATTTTATTACATCACCACATGTACAATTAAGAGAATATGTGATTCCCAAACCAAATGACATATAAACTGTGCAAAAAACTAACCATGGAAAAACATCAACACTCCCCATCTCTACGGCTAGATGGTGCCTGCTCTCCTGTCATACTGAAAGATAATTTTATTACATCACCACATGTACAATTAAGAGAATATGTGATTCCCAAACCAAATGACATATAAACTGTGCAAAAAACTAACCATGGAAAAACATCAACATTATCTAAAGTTTGAACTGCTAAATTGATCAAGTGTAAAGCGTAGTCTAAGGTAAACATGTCATTTCCACGTCGGGAGGACGAATGAGAGTTCCTTACTATATTACTAACTATCAGAGAGAGAGACAAAAATACTAGTAAAAACCACTAAAACAACAGAAAGTGATGGAACGTGCATCGATGTTTCTATAGAAACCTGAACTTACATAGCCAGGGGAAAACGATACACCAGGTTCCAACTAGCACGAAACTTCTATCAAGTATGTTACTACTGATTTAGTTCAGATAGAAAAAAGAACAGGGTGATTGAAAAAGCAAGAAACTAGTAATTTTCAACTTCTTAATACCTAAATGCACGTCAGGTCATTTTTGCAATGTATATTTCTAAATGTTAATAACAACTAAGATTACATGTACCTCTTCAAACCAAGAATGTTCACAAGAGAATCAAAACCAAATAATTCAAGCTTGGAATCCTTCTGATGACTATTCACTCCGTCTTCTCGCCTTGTCCCATCCCTTGCACCAGCTCTCACCCCTTCTGGTGCAACTAGTGTTATGTTACTGTCAAAAAGACAAAAACCTACAAATGTGAGACATTCATGATGAAAAAAAAGGTACAACATACTGAAACATTCAACATTTTCTTCCAAGGTAGACTTTGAAAGATTCATGCGCCAATGATTCTTCAAACAAGAAGATCACCATGGAGGATTCTCTTACAAGTACTACTAAAGCAACCGATTCTCTTGTAAACTTATGCAATCCATCTACCAACCAAGTTCAACCACAACTAGTACTCGGGGCAAATGTATATGAGAAAAAAATATAGACAAAATTGAAATGTGAATCTTATCAAGCTAAAATCATACAAATTAAACCAAATTGCACCCCATTTCTACTGATCATTACAAACAATCATTAATAAAACGTGCCCAAAATCATTAAAAAAAATTAAGAAAAGATTAGGCAAATTATCACACGAAAAATGAAGTTTATAATATCAATAGATAAATTTTGTTGAAAAAATTACTTGGAAGAAGATCCAGGATCAATGGAGGACATCTCAACAACAGCGCTATCATGCGCCACAACGGGCCTGTAATTGCTACCACCGAGACGTGGCCCTGAACGAAATTCATCATCGCTATTACCACCAGCTTCTTCAATATCGCCGCTACCCATTTCTCCCCGCCGTATATGAACAAGATCTGTTTCTCCTCCTTTCAACAATGAGAAAGATGCATCAACGGAAACAGAGATCTGTGAGTTTCAAATCTGATGAGAATGGAGATCTGACTCAGACGAATTAACAAGGAAACGAATTTCAAAAGAAAAAATTTATAAAACGTAAGAAAAAAGAAAAATAGAGAGAAATTTGTATCTTGACCAAAAAAAAAAAAAAAAAAAAAGGAAGAGAGAACCAAAAAAAAAAAAAAAAAAGAAGGAAGAGAGAAATTTGTAAATTGGGCTTTTTGATTGGGTCAAGCTGGCGGCTGATATGTCCTTCAATTTCTAATAGCATAGTGGTCTTAGTTGAAGTCTTTTAACATTTTTTGTTTTTGATTATAATAATCCAGTCAGCGAAACACGAACCAAACCATTTTGAAGAAAGTAACGAATAAAATGCTGGTCGACGACAATATATTTACGCGAAACTGAAATATCAAATTTGTTGTCAAATATGTTACGTTTATTAAAATGTAGAAAATATAGAAAAGATATAGAAACTAAGTTCAGCGATGAAAGCCAACGAACTTCGGTCAGTCGAAGCTAATGCAGGATATATTGTATCAATGATGAGCTTGTGATTCCCGTATGTTTATATGTTGGTCAAAATACACAATATAACTACTAATAAGAAATGAAGTAGTATTTTATTACTAGTACAATTCGCGTAAGTGAAAGCATGAAATGTTGACAACGATGTTGCACTCAAGAAAAGAAATGTCAAGTTTCACAGTGTCGAGGCATTACATTTAAAGATGATAATTTGATCCAAACATTATAAAAACACTACAAACTAGTTAAACTAACCTGACCGGAAAACAGCGAATTAGGTACTACAATGGGAAAATTTTCAGCATTCAGCAAAGATGTTGTTGTAAGACTCATCTCAACAACTTGACCTTCTACAGACCCAGTTTTCAGCATTCAGCAAAGATGTTGTTGTAAGACTCATCTCAACAACTTGACCTTCTACAGACCCAGCCTAAAATGTGGGGACAAGGCATTTTATCTTGGAAAAAATATAAGTGGAATCGCCAATAGATGTACTTGATCTTAACAATTTAAGAAAAGAAAATATCATAGAGCATGTAGAGACAAAAAAAAAAAATCAATCAAATTTACTAACTTTGTTCGTATCTCCCATAGAGAAAGGCCTTGAGAATAGCATGGACAAACCACTACGCACGTTACCAAGAATATATCTGGCAGCAAAAACAGTGGCCACTCCTGAACAACACAATTCAAAAATTGACGCATTATAAGCCAGTGGCCACTCCTGAACAACACAATTCAAAAATTGACGCATTATAAGCAAATATTATATAATCAATAAGAAATGTACAAAATGCTAGGAACCTTGGAAAATACAGCACCACATGATTGTGTTAAACCTTAGCAACTATATTTCTAAGCTTAATGAAACAACTAAGGAACAGTTTACGCACCTCCAACTCCACCAACTGTCAAGATAGATTGAACAGCTACCCCAGTTGATTCAGTAGAAGCCATCAAACCAATTGCAAAAATACCAATTGAGGAAATTTTATCCAAAGTCAATATCATATCTCTATCTAGCCGATCAAGATTTGTATTAGATATTAACAGTAGGATAATCACATTGGTCTTCCACCTATGTAAGAACCAAACAATTGAAAGGATGACCGCTCCTCTCACTACCGGGGCTAAATATTTTAGATGCTATTGTTGCTGGCGCCACCATAGCAGCACTGCAGGCATATAACAATCATCGGTCAATCACATACATATTTTTCAACTGCAGAAAATTATAAGTGACTCACATTTTAGCAAAAGCTATAAAGGTGACTAAGTAACACGTTGGATCCTCCACAGCTCCCCAAAAGCTTATCTTATATGGATCTTGGTTAAGTATTTTGCAGGGAGAAAGACAGCCCAATTTTGCAATGCAGTGTGAAACCTCCTCAAGATCCTAGACATCACTAACCAAGCGAATAAGGTACCAGTCGCAGCGTCTTTAAGATATGGTTAAGATACCAGTTTCTGCACATCCTACATTACTCGTCATTTTCATTAGTTGAATTTAAACTATTTTATTTTCTTGTACTATTTTTATTTATTGATTGATTTTAGCATTTATTTTTCTTTTTCCTTTTCTGTAATGTGTTAAAAATGATTGTGCAGCTTTGGTGCAGATATATGTTAAGTAACAATTGACTTATTTAATTTTGGATAAGTGTATTTTATCCTCATGCAGTGCAGATATATGTTAAGTAACAATTGACTTATTTAATTTTGGATAAGTGTATTTTATCCTCATGCATTTGTGGTCGGAACATTTCTTCTATGAGCTATATGTAAACTCATCTATATCCGTTAAATCTTAGTCGAAAATACACATTTTAGCAAACTATAAGTTAAAGGATCTATACAAAATTAAAAATAGTTTACTAATGAATTAAAACGTACATAAAATTATGATAAAATAAAAATGAAACGCTATAAAGCATGTTGCGAAAATTGAGCGAAATAATTACTACTTGCTACTATATAATTATATTTTAATGTAATAATACCAATTTCTAAGGTTTTTAAGGATGTCTTAATTGCTTTATTGTATTAGTTTAAAGAGCTATGTATCAAACCGTTTTTTTTTGGTTGAATAAATTTAACATTCATTAAAAAAAAAAAATAATAATACCAATTTGTTATCTTTTCACTTTTATAAAAAATAAAAATAAAACAATGGATAAATATGTACCAAAGTAAAACATATAATCAAACATTCAAATCAAATTTTTTTCTTTGGTAATTTTTTTTCTAAAAATCAAATTATCCAGTTTCCAAATGATCTAAACAGAATTGAAAAAAAGAAAAAAATATATATATATATATATATCCAAC
This sequence comes from Physaria fendleri, assembly GCA_036630335.1. Classification (NCBI taxonomy): domain Eukaryota; kingdom Viridiplantae; phylum Streptophyta; class Magnoliopsida; order Brassicales; family Brassicaceae; genus Physaria; species Physaria fendleri. The sequence continues at coordinate 5,794,247 of CM071721.1, read as the reverse complement.
AAATAAAATTATGTCACTTTCTTATTTCATTTGTTCACACTTCTCTACCATTCACCAATTGTTTTTTTTCTTATTTCATTTGTTCACACTTCTCTACCATTCACCAATTGTTTTTGTTGTTTACATCTCTATACTATTTTCTAACGAAATTTTCAAGTTCCAACACATCTAGGATATCGATTAATTACATGATTAATCTTGAAGTTGTCATAATTATATCAAGTGGAATTGTAATATTAAATTGCTTAGAGAGAAATAGTACTATGAGTTAAAAATAAAAATGCATTTAATTGTAGTAGGTATGGGATATGATACAGGGCCACCCTTAGTTCAATGCAACTTTTATCTACCACATTTTCATTTGACTCTTTTCTTGGATTTCACATTTTCCTCAAGTGTATCAATTATGACTAGGATCCACCTTATAATATACACTTTTTTATGATAATGTTGAATTTAAAAAATAATAATAATATGAATTACCTTTTAGTGATCATATATCAATATGAACAATCTAGCATCCACTTTAACCCATATATGTAAAAGTCCACTAGCTAGATTGTGTCCATAAAAACCCTAAAACATTAACCATAGACCATATTAAGTATGTTAGGTGTTTCTTGTGGTAAGTATTTGGTATGTGATAGAGGTTGGATAGTTCTTGTTGAGAATTAATAGTTGGTTTTTTTTTTTTCTCCGGATCTAAAGTGTTTCCACTCACAGTGATTCGAACCGGTTACTTATTGGAAATATCGTTGAAAATAATTGATTTACGTTTGATGGTTTTTATGTATTATTACAAAAAATATTTTTTTTATTTAATTGTTTTGAGTTTATATTATAACTCATTCTGAAAATTTGGAGTATATCTGAATATAACTTTTTCCCTACTCAATATTTCATTTCTAATTTGTTATTGAGAGTAAAAACATTCACTTATCTTTTTATCAACCTTAAAATTCTTATGATAATTAGGATTCTTATTGTTGTTTTGATTATGGCCATTATAAAACCTAACCAGTATAATCCTCAATATTTCTGATTATACTATCTGTCATATGTTAAAAAGATCGGCCCTGTCTATATTAAATCGAATATGAGATTTGATAAAAAGTGATTTTGACTTCTTTAATTTCATTTGTCAATTTGTTAATATTGCTTCATTAAGAGACAGAGGGGACCATTTGATTATTAGTAAATCATCCTAATTAACATTTAGCTTACGAGTCTTGTGTCTCTTGTCGTGAACTCATGCTCTTACGAGGTTACAAAGAAAATCTTTGTTGGTATGTTTTGTTTAATGTTGTCTCTATAAGGTTATAACTTTAATAAACAAATAAAAATGTTTATAACTTGGCTTAATGCGTCTGACCTACTTGTTTTCCATTAATTAATTGTTCTTATAATGATTAAGACGCCAAAACTCCCCCAAACAAAAAAAAAAATAGAATGATTACAAACAAAAACAAGAAAAGCTGATTTTTCTTTCTTTATTTATTTTTTGGTGATCTTAATATATACTTATGTTACAAGAAACAAGAAAAGCTTAATATATACTTATGTTACAAGTTGTGCAGAGAGTCCTTAACCTAAGAAATGCTTTTCTTTTTTTTTTCTTTTTTTTCATATAAAAGAAGAATCAATGTATTAAAATTAAATAAAACATCCTCAAAAGAGAAAAATGTGTCATTTAAGGTATCTTTCTTTTTTTAGAGAAGTCATCTCAAAAATAATTTCATGATTATCTTATTGCAATTTGTAGATATCTTTTGTTTTATGTAAGATGCGTTCTACCTTTTTTTTTTTTTTAAATGATTCCTTTGTATGCCATTTTAGATTTTTTTTTTCCTTTTTTGTAACTTAGTTTAATGGTTTTAATAATTTACTCTGATACAATTGACACAAAATTTGAACTCTAAACTTTAAGTTTAACATAAGATCAATGAATTTCATTCAAATATGATGCACGTGCTTTTGATAAATACATCCATAACATTTTAGTATTTTTTAAAAATAGTATATTGCATAGGAAAATCTAGCAAGTGGGTTTGGTACTAAAAGAGAAGAAGTCGGTGTTTAATTTAAATATGTACTTGGCATTACCTAAGTATTCAAAAGTTAGATGCAAATTATAGTATTTTTGTAGACAATTATATATTTTTTTTATCATAAAATCCACAAAAGAGGTAAACTCGTATTCGATACAAAAGATTTCACGTGCAATACATTTTTGGATCATATACTAATATCAGAATAACACAAAATTTTATGGTACCTATATTCGTTAAGTCTATTTAAAATGCATAGTCAAGCTAACTTAGAGAATAACACAAAATTTTATGGTACCTATATTCGTTAAGTCTATTTAAAATGCATAGTCAAGCTAACTTAGGAACGTATCAGAGAGACTATATTAGTAGCTAGGGGTATGCTTGACGATAATAAATGTACTATATTAAGTCCCGAAACTATCGACATCACGATATATAACATTGTATTTTTACAATCTTGTAATTATTCTTTAAGTGAAGTTTGACGTTCTAATTGATCCAAAATTGAAAGTAGGACAACAATTTCAACGTGATACAAAACTTAATATAACAATTTCGTTTCATATTGGTTGATCGAAAACCGAACAAAACCAAATTTGAAGGTCAAATTGCAGTCAAAATTATTAACTAGAGTCAATGTGCAAGATAACAAAAATCCAAAACTATATAGTGATATAGATAGTTTCGGAGCTAAATACATCGTTTTCTGTGATATTAACACCAAACATTTGGATAAGTCATACAAAGTGAAGTTTGACGTTCTAATTGATCCAAAATTGAAAGTAGGACAACAATTTCAACGTGATACAAAACTTAATATAACAATTTCGTTTCATATTGGTTGATCGAAAACCGAACAAAACCAAATTTGAAGGTCAAATTGCAGTCAAAATTATTAACTAGAGTCAATGTGCAAGATAACAAAAATCCAAAACTATATAGTGATATAGATAGTTTCGGAGCTAAATACATCGTTTTCTGTGATATTAACACCAAACATTTGGATAAGTCATACATTTGGATAAGTCATACACCAGATTTGCTTTGAGATATAAAACACTTGGAAATTTGTAAACCAAGTCTAACTATGATGTGATGTCGATAGAAAAGTTAGGGCTTATGTCGTTTTCTTGAATAATTTCATCAAATAATAGATTTAAGTTATTGTCCAAGAATTAAATTCATATACATGACTAAAACATTTCACAATTGTGTTTTTTTTTTTTCTTGTTTGTAGGAAAAATAAATAAATAAACAAGAGAGAATGCATGTGAGATGGGCCAGATCCTCTGATCCAACTGGCAGTTTCTTCAAGGGACATGCATGCATGGCCATACAAATATCCTTTCTTTCTCTTCTAAATTACTTAGGGTGTTTTTTACTAATAATTAAAAGTTATTGTCCAAGAATTAAATTCATATACATGACTAAAACATTTCACAATTGTGTTTTTTTTTTTTCTTGTTTGTAGGAAAAATAAATAAATAAACAAGAGAGAATGCATGTGAGATGGGCCAGATCCTCTGATCCAACTGGCAGTTTCTTCAAGGGACATGCATGCATGGCCATACAAATATCCTTTCTTTCTCTTCTAAATTACTTAGGGTGTTTTTTACTAATAATTAAATTCAGCATTTATTAATCACTTTTTATAGGCGATAAGTTTGAAATATATATATGTATATAAAAAATATGTAAATAGTAAATAGCCAAAAAAATACATATTTTCAACAATAAAATTCTATATCCAAATTTTTGATACTGGATCGACTTTAACATCCATTATCCAAAATCTCTATTCAAACTATTATAAATTAGGTTAATTTCAATGTACATGTTAAAATCGTTTCAACTCAACAAATACTAATTTGTTAATCTGTATGATAACAATTATGAACTATAGATATTTCAGATTAAAATTGGTCTAATATTAAAAATTGGTTATAAAAATTCATTATTAAAAAAATTTGCATTTTTTTGTTATTTACTGTACTCTAACTCACGTTAATTTTTCTGTATTTATTATTTACTTTATATCTTCATCCATTTGTTATCTACTTATCTTTTATATTTTTGTATGTACTGTATTATTTATTTCTATAACTATGACTCTTGATTTTATGATATATAAACGAGTTTGTGTTCTTGCCCCAAAAAATAAAAAGATGAATTTGTGTAATTGGTATAATATACGTAGAAACACACAGTGACACACGTGTGGAATCAGTGTCAGCCATATAGAGATGGGACACGGTAAGTACTTTGACCAATGGAAGAAGCCCTAATGTTTTTAGTGTCCTGTCCCATCACCTCCTCCTAAGCTCCAACTCATGTAGGTCTGACAATTTTTTTTTTTTTTTCATTTGGATAAGTCATACACCAGATTTGCTTTGAGATATAAAACACTTGGAAATTTGTAAACCAAGTTTAACTATGATGTGATGTTGATAGAAAAGTTAGGGCTTATGTCGTTTTCTTGAATAATTTCATCAAATAATAGATTTAAGTTATTGTCCAAGAATTAAATTCATATACATGACTAAAACATTTCACAATTGTGTTTTTTTTTGTTATTGTCCAAGAATTAAATTCATATACATGACTAAAACATTTCACAATTGTGTTTTTTTTTCCTTGTTTGTAGGAAAATAAATAAATAAACAAGAGAGAATGCATGTGAGATGGGCCAGATCTTCTGATCCAACTGGCAGTTTCTTCAAGGGACATGCATGCATGGCCATACAAATATCCTTTCTTTTTCTTTTTAATTACTTAGGCTTTTCTTATTATTAATTAATTACTTTTGTTAAGCGATAAGTTTGAAACTATATATTTTCAATAATAAAATTTTATATCGAATGTTGATACCAAATCAATTTTAACATACATCAACAAAAATTGTTATCCGAACTGAGGTCAATTTTAATGTTCATCAAATCAATAAATACTAATTTGTTAACGTATATGTTGAAACTTCCAATAATTTGGATAACAATTTTGAATTATAGATACTTCAAGTTAAAAATAATCTAATATTAAAATTCGGTTATAAAAATTCAGTATTAAGAAAATACACATAGGTTTTTAGCTAGTTAGTGTGTTCTTTTAACTTATGTTAACTTTCCTGTATATATTATTTCATCTTATCTACTTCAATATTTGGGCTGCTTTTATAATTCCATTTTTTGATAGTTTCAAATCAGATATTCCTAAACTTTTTGATCTCTACACGATACTATATTAATAAAATTGATATCAGTAAAATGAATGCAAATATTGTCTATGTAGTAGTATAATGAAGAGATAAAAAAAATTCAGAGGATCTGGTTTTAAACCGAATAATATTATAGTACGAATCAAATTACAAAGTCATCCCTCTATATTTTTTATGTGCGTTTTCAAGCTACGTTTTTATCTCTTAAACATTATTTATATAAATATGACTCTTGATTTTACGACATATAGATGAGTTTGTGTTCTTGCCTTGTGTTCTTGCCCAAAAAAAATTTAAAACTATGAGTTTGTGTTCTTGCCCCATGAAAAATATATATATGAGTTTGTGTAATTGGTATAATATACGTGTAGAAACACACAGTGACACACCACACACGTGTGGAATCAGTGTCAGCCATTAGAGATGGGACACGGTAAGTACTTTGACCAATGGAAGAAGCCCTAATGTTTTTAGTGTCCTGTAGAGATGGGACACGGTAAGTACTTTGACCAATGGAAGAAGCCCTAATGTTTTTAGTGTCCTGTCCCATCACCTCCTCCTAAGCTCCAACTCATGTAGGTCTCACTAGCTTTTTTTTCCGGCTCAATAAAATAAAAAATAAATAATAAGTAAATCATTTGAGTAATCTGATCTATTCAAGTATCAAGATCCATTTAATTTTATATTTTCAATGAACTTTCTTAATTAAAACTTAAATAGTAGCTACAATGTTTCCTAGAAGGGTAAACTCATTCAAACAGTTTTTAGGAACTAAATCTGCATTACAATTTCCACTTCTAGAAATAAATGAAAATGATAGGACCTTGAAGCACAAAGGATCTCATACAACTTTCACAAACCCGATATGGCATCAATACAAATTTTTGGTCCGAAAATATGTGAAACCGCGAGTAGTCTAATTCAATAGCTCGTCTAAGCGTTTCCTGAATAACCAAAGCTTCACCTATAAGCGGTGAGATCACAAACTCCTTTTATCTCCGAGTAAGAGGATGATCTTAACCAAAGCTTCACCTATAAGCGGTGAGATCACAAACTCCTTTTATCTCCGAGTAAGAGGATGATCTCTTCGTGAGAGGGTCCAAAAGATAGATCTCTCCTTTTATCTCCGAGTAAGAGGATGATCTCTTCGTGAGAGGGTCCAAAAGATAGATCTCGAGACCGGCGGTGTTGTGATCCAAACTCCAAGATCCATTTAACTATTAAATATTTTTTCCAGTAAACATGATCTAAATGGATAATAGGATTCATACAGATTTAGTTCGCGGTAAACAAACCAAATGAAAATAGATATTCATAGATCTCTAAAAATAAGACTAATTCCATTATTTACTAAAATACAAAATCAAACCATACTTAGCTTTTTTTTTTTTTTTAATCTATCCACTTCTCTTTTTTTTTTTTAATCTATCCACTTCTCATTTAATTCGGATTTTGACCAAAGACAACTATCTTTACATGGAGAACAACCCATACACTGTCATATTCTTCTTCTACTAATTATATTCTATACATACTTTATTTAGATACCGCCGACAAACAAATATTACTACGATATATACTTTGTGAATTATGATGCTACCTTATTCGAATATTGTTGGTACATTTTTCGTATACAGATACATGAGGTTAATTCTTGTTTGCAATATTCTGTCGCTTCACACGTTTTGATTTTAAAATAGAAATAAATCACGAAACAATCACTTTGTGTAGTAATATACATTTTATTTAGGAGGTTTTATGTATTTGGAGACAAGTCAAGAAACGATCGAGTACATGAACAACGATGTTTTATGTATGGAGTTATAAGTATGACTAAGAAGAAACGCTTTTTATTTCTGGATTATTAATGTTTTTGTATGGAAGTATGATCGATCAAAATAAATTTAAGGTGATATCTATTCATATATCAAAGTTTTTTTTAAATAACTTTTATTTTTGTATATGAATGTTAAATTTTGTTTTAAACAAAAAAACCAAAAGATGTTCTTACAAGAAAACTAAAGAAAAAAATAAGTTGAAAACTAATTTTACTCAACCCTTATAAAGGGGGTAGTTAGAGTGAAGAAGATTACAAAGAAGTCCATAATACATCTAGACGAATCATCGATTTTTAAGAGAGGAGGGGGAAAGAGGAAGGGCGAATGATGCCGAGTTAGGGACGGGTAGAAAACTAAGTGGTTAGGCCATCTCTAGAAAACTAAGTGGTTAGGCCATCTCTATATCTATTATCGCCTTGAGCTTGGATTGCGCTGAGGTTGTTTCAAACTGTTTTGTCTATGATGCGAATTATTAGATGAAATGAGGCTGAGGGTTGATCGTGACTTCTCTCATTTATTTCTTGTTAAATATAGTAGATCATCGCTTCAAGAGTGTAATGAAGAAGGAAGAATCGAGTCTTATATGGTCTCTTATTGTAGATAGCTGGAACTATAGGATGAGCTTCCAATTCAAAACTAGTTGACAATAAGTGGAATGTTCATATCATTTATATACTATTGTTAGTCCCTTTAGATTTCCGATGTGGGATGCTAACAGGAACAAGAATGCGCCAATCAATGGTATAGTTGGCTTCCCCCCCCCCCCCCCCCCC
>CM071721.1:5733895-5744402 GCA_036630335.1 Physaria fendleri | reverse complement strand
GTTACACAAAAATTTGAATAAAATTTATTTAATTCATAATGGATAATTATTTAAACAAATTATATTTTGCATGTGTATATTTTTAAAAAACAAATCTATGTTTAGTAGTTATTTTTATTTTTATAAATATGTACAAATATTATTGAATTTTAAATATTGTTATTCAAAAATTGTACTAGACATATAATAATTTTGGAAAAGAACGATAGTTACTTTTTCCTAATAAATTTATTTAGTTTTGGTAATTTTAATTAATTTATTAAAAGTTAATTAACAAAAATAATTAAAAATCAAGTCATGTAATCCTTACATTTTATGGATCATTATTTATTTAAACTCTTTAGCCTTTAGATATTTAAGGATAAATTGAATTATTTATCTAAAATTTATTGGAAAATATTTAGGTATTTTGAGATATTCATCGATGTTGAATTTGGTTATTCGTATATAAACAAAAAATATTTTTCATGGATTTATATAAATTGGTGGGTTTGGGTTTAATTTTTTTTTTTTTTTTACCGGATCTAGATCAATAATTTCAAATATATGTATATAAGGAAATATGAATATTTTCGGGTGCACACGTGTATCTGGTTCAATTATTCTGGTGTGGGAGAAAATATAATGTTTATAAAATATAATTTTGATGAAATTAGCTGGAAAATCTTTAGATGCTATGAAGTATTCACGGATGTTGATTTTGGTTATTCGGATATAAACGAAAAAATATTGTTCATGTACTTATATAAATTGATTGGGTTTGGGTTTAACTTTTTTTACCAGGTCCAGATCAACTATCGGATATTAAAAAAAAATTATTTATACCTACAATAATTACTTTAATATTTAAATATAATACTTTTTGAATATTCGTGGTTCGGAAAACTAATTAATAATAAAATATTTAGTAAAAAAAAATTTCTTATATAAATTAGATCATTTTTAAAGATTGATATTATTTGTTAAATGTTGCGTAGTTAGATTGATATAAATATCTAATATATTATATGTCTATGATTATATTTTAGGTATTTTGAAATATTTACAAGAATAAGAAAGATGTTCATATATTTATCTAAATTTGTTTTTGTCGACAACGAAAAAATATAAATTGGTTTTTGTTCGCTATTTTTGGTCTATTTTTGAATCATATATCGTATATTTTTTATTCATCTTTTATTAAAAGTATTTACATTAAATTTTGAACACAATAATTTTAGAAATATATATATCAATCCGTATAACACAGTTAATTATCTAGTAACTTTATGAAGATTCACATACAATAATTTTAGAAATATATATATCAATCCGTATAACACAGTTAATTATCTAGTAACTTTATGAAGATTCACATGTCTACTTTACCCATGTAGGTCTCAAGTTGTTTCTACAAGGATAGGCCTCACACATACATCAGTGATACTGTTAGGAGAATCTGATTCTCCTAACAGATACAACCACACCTGACCAGGAATTAGGAATTTATACGATTGTGGTACATTTCTAGTAACTTTATGAAGATTCACATGTCTACTTTACCCATGTAGGTCTCAAGTTGTTTCTACAAGGGTAGGCCTCTCACATACATCAGTGATACTCTCTGATTCTCCTAACAGATACAACCACACCTGACCAGGAATTAGGAATTTATACGATTGTGGTACATTAAGAACCAATGTCAGGACCATAAATAAAAAAGTATACCATAAGGATGGTTTCTTATTGATAGAACAGATGGGGGTTTGAGAAAAATGAAACTACCTACAACACTTTGAAGATGGATTTTTTTTTTTTTTTTTTTGCGTNACCATTTCCTGAATTAGTTTCAGCTATTTTTGTAAATTCCTGATACATGGATGAAATCGAGGATATGCAGAAAAGGGTTGAACCAATAGAATAAGGGTTTTGACTCTAACCCCGCCAAAAAAAATAAAGAAAGGGTTTTGACTGTAAAGAATTGCTGAATAGAAGATAGTTCAATTCTCAGTTCTGGCAACGGCTAAGACCTTAGAACAAGAGAGATCACATATTTAAAGTTCTTCCATTGATATATATATATTTTTCATGGTAACACCAAGGATGTCTATGTCAGAAATCAAATAAAAGAGTTACCAGTTTGAGAGCTGGAATTCATTGATAATCAACACAGGATCATCTCCATGACTTTGCATTCATCTCCATGACTTTGCAGTCTGCATACAGCTAAAGATTTCAGCTTCAAGTTCAGAGAATTCTTGTAATAACTGCCCTCGAGCATCAGAGTCTTAGCTTCCATTTCTGGCCAGCGCTCTTTGACATTCCTCATTGCTCTTGATGTCTCATTCGCCACTGCAAGTACTAGGGTACTGAGACCGCGCAGGTATTGGATTCTTTCGGGCCACTGATTAACACATTTGAAAGGTTGCGACGGAAGCATAGATGATTTATATTGGGAGTACTACCAAATCAAGACGGTCATTAGGAGCTTATTTTGGAAGAAATTGCAGACGATCTGGTAGAAACCATAAACACTGCAAGGGCAATGGGTTAGCGTTTAGATGCCCTTCCTTCTGCCACCGGATACAACCGAACCATGTCTAGTATATGATTACTAGAAAAAAGAAATGGTCTCATTAGAAAGGAAGATGTGAGTGTGATTTGAAAATGGTTTGCTCTTTGGGTTTTCAAGAACACCAGGCTTCAGTCCTGGTTGACAACGTTTCCGAAAGTGACAGGATCAGAAATCAAAGAAGTAAAGGATGGGAAGTTGGTGAAATGGCCTGAGAGATTGAATGATGTTCCTCGGAGGATCAAAAGTGGAGCCTTTGAAGGGATCACTGAGGATGACTTTGTAAGCAACTCGAAAACTTGGGAGAGAAGAACGTCTTACTACAAGAGCTTTGACCAGCAGTTACGTGAGAAGGGAAAACACAAAAACTCACTTCACAGGGGTTTTTTGGGGGGGGTGAAGTGAGTTTTTTGGGGGGGGGGGGGGCCTTCGTCTGTCCCCAGTTTTTTGGGGGGGGGGGGGGCCTTCGTCTGTCCCCATGCCACCTACCAACACAGTTGGAGTAGATAACCGATGTGATGCAATGGACCTCTTGAAAGGGAGACGACTTTGTATTTTGAAATGTACTGGGCCGCGCCTGTGCCTGAACAGTCATCAGATCTTTGGTCAAACTGGAAATAAATAATAAAACTCAAACCTCCATTCTTTTTTGGCTTGAGATATTTTAAACACGCTAAAACACGTTAGAACAAAGAAACACCTGATCAGTTGTGTTACACCAGAGATTCATTTTGTGCAAACGAACAAGAGAGTATACAACAGTTTACGTGTCTATGCAGGTACATTAAACTCAACTAGTTTCTGCTATCATCATCTCATGTTACATTGCTATATCAGTAGTTCCAGAAACAGCGCTTCTTGTTTGTTGGTTAGACTCAGTTCCTCAAAACTTAAGGAAGCATCCTGAAGGCTGAAAGCACGTCGAGGATATGCTCTAACCTGTTTAACAACAACATTCACACACCAACTTATAAGGTTTCTAGTAAGAAATAACACGCGGAGGATGGCAAAACTCAGTTCTTTAGAAGTTTCAGTGAAATAATGTAATTGTACATCACAGTGCTTACCATTCTATATGTGCCAGGTTTGACTAATCCAGCAGCATCTATGAAGTCAAAAAGATACTGCAATTCAACAAACAACTGTTAGGGAAGCTTGAATACAAAAAAAGTTCACCACACTAATCACTTGAGACTCATGAACTTTACCTTGAGCTTGTCTGACTTGAGAAAGCGACGACCATGACGGCTGCTATCTGGCATTTTAACAAGTAAAGTGATGGCATCTTCATTCTCCGCTGATGGCTCAATGGGAACTGCTGTCTTCTTAGTAGTAGAAGATCTCACAGATTCCTGCGACAAGTGAGGTACTGGAAATAGTGAAAATGAGAACAAATAGTGCAATTGACGACCCAAAGGAATATGAGCTTTTACTGAGCATTAAAACCCAAGATTAAATACAAAGTTTACCTAAAGATCGAATCCTAGTTATGAAATACATGTTAACCACATTTCACAACCATTTTGCTTCAAGATTCACAAGATCATATACTAACTTAGCGTTAAAGGATTTGCTGATGGTTAAAAATCTATGAGTTCACTCTGATGACAAGCCTTAATTTTCATACGTTGATTTCTACTTATGATTTATGGCAGAGGAGTTGTTTACAGCCTGGATTATATTCATGTCAAATTTACACGCCGGAGCTAGTGAATTCTTCACAAGAAAATCAATTTGTTCTTGACTTGTCACTGGGAAAACAAATCAATGTTTTTTGAATAATTACCTCTTCGGGATAAGAAGTTCCAATATTCTGGAAATCATGTCCATGCTGAGATCTATTATTAACTGGCTGCTTTTGTTTCATCTCTTCACGCTTGTCTTGCAATGCAGAGCTCCTAGGCTTGAAGTTCAAAAGTTTTAGTTAGCAAGATAGCTTAAGAATTCAACATGTTAAGTCTCAGTGTGGCTAACTTCTTCATGTGTAAGATGGATATCTGCCAAATAAATTAGTGAAACCGTACACGGAAGCATCCCAAATTATAAAGCATGCAAATGTATTTTTTGATAGCTTATGAACCAGCAATTGTCAGACGAGTAGAGCAATTCAGTTTCACACCTAATATTTATACTTACATTTGTACTAGATTGGCATGGGTTGTGATGCTCCATGGAGTGAGGCATAAATTCAGCTAGTTGATCTCGCAAGAAACTATCTTGTTCCTCCACCTGAAAGTCATTTATGATATAATAAGGTGAATCCTTACTTTAATCTGCAGGTGCATAGTAGCAGCTCCAATGAATACCTCTAAGGACATTGATATTGCACGGGCAATGTCCTCATCTTCGCGGTTAATAACCGCTCTTGGAGATAAAAATCTAGATGGATCCTGCATCAATAACAAAAAATAACAGAATCATGTGAGGCTCATTCAAAATAGGAGCTAGACAGGGAAAAGCTAGAATGCTATACATTATCCAAACTATATCTTGTGTTGTGTCGTCCCTCTTGAAAATCCTTTTTCGAAGCCTCAATGGCAGCTCTGATCATTTCTTCTTCTGCATCGTTGCTATTGTGGGGTGAGTCAGGATCTCTATGTGTTCCACCAGGGACCTGGAATCCATAGCTTGGTGAATCTCTAGCATAAGCGTCTGCAAGTTGAGAAGGGTGAGCCTGATCATTTCTTGGAGATAAAAGTCTAGATGGATCCTGCAGCGATAACAAAAAAAGATAGAACCATGTGAGGCTCATGCAACATAGGAGCTAGACAGGGATAAGCTAGAATACTTTACATTATCCAAACCGTATTTTGCATTGTGTCGTCCCTCTTGAAAATCCTTTTTCGAAGCCTCAATGGCAGCTTTGATCATTTCTTCTTCTGTATCGTTGCTATTGAGAGGTGAGTCAGCATCTCTGTGTGTCCCACCAGGGATCTGGGATTCGTAGCTTGGTGAATGTCTAGCATAATTGTCTGCAGGTCGAGGAGGATGAACCTGATCATTTCTCTTGGAGATAAAAATCTAGATGGATCCTGCATCAATAACAAAAAATAACAGAATCATGTGAGGCTCATTCAAAATAGGAGCTAGACAGGGAAAAGCTAGAATGCTATACATTATCCAAACTATATCTTGTGTTGTGTCGTCCCTCTTGAAAATCCTTTTTCGAAGCCTCAATGGCAGCTCTGATCATTTCTTCTTCTGCATCGTTGCTATTGTGGGGTGAGTCAGGATCTCTATGTGTTCCACCAGGGACCTGGAATCCATAGCTTGGTGAATCTCTAGCATAAGCGTCTGCAAGTTGAGAAGGGTGAGCCTGATCATTTCTTGGAGATAAAAGTCTAGATGGATCCTGCAGCGATAACAAAAAAAGATAGAACCATGTGAGGCTCATGCAACATAGGAGCTAGACAGGGATAAGCTAGAATACTTTACATTATCCAAACCGTATTTTGCATTGTGTCGTCCCTCTTGAAAATCCTTTTTCGAAGCCTCAATGGCAGCTTTGATCATTTCTTCTTCTGTATCGTTGCTATTGAGAGGTGAGTCAGCATCTCTGTGTGTCCCACCAGGGATCTGGGATTCGTAGCTTGGTGAATGTCTAGCATAATTGTCTGCAGGTCGAGGAGGATGAACCTGATCATTTCCCCAGGCAGAGTGAGCAGGAAATCCTATGACTTCTCCTGTGTGGGATGATGGAGAAGGATTTCCAGAAAGAGCAGAGCCACCGAGCTGCCTAAGGATATTTCTTCTATAATTGGAATCTAGAAGCAAAGGAGGTCTAAAATTCCGAGCAGCAGAGAGGATAGATGGAAGAGCGCCTGGGACTGGCCTAGACTCGAAACCACGAACCTGATTGTTATCTTGCACAACAGTGTATTCTGAACGACTATCTAAGCTTGTGTTATCATAACTGGACGAACAACCCAAAAAATAAAGGCAACAAAACAAAGAGCTTACACCATGGAAAAAAAAGAAAAATCAAAGAAGAGAGATTCAAAACTCAAAATTGAATTGAGAAACGTACATGCTTCTTTCCACATCTCTAAAGTGGGCATTGATCGCTTCGGGGAGATTATTACCATGTTCCTGGTCAAATTTTACAGAAATTCAACTTCTGTTAGACCAAGGACGCGAGGATACGTAGATCTACACTGATAGACAAACTAAAGTCGCTCTTTGATCGCTTCGGGGAGATTATTACCATGTTCCTGGTCAAATTTTACAGAAATTCAACTTCTGTTAGACCAAGGACGCGAGGATACGTAGATCTACACTGATAGACAAACTAAAGTCGCTCTATGGACCTTAGATCGAATTCGATGCGGCATTTGATTGACCCTAACTCTTCGAATTTCATTACATTTCAAATCTATCAACAGTATTAACTCATTTGACAGCAGAAGTAACCGTATCTTCTCTACATGACCTACGCCAATCGGTCGAACACAAAATCAATCTTGGGGGGAAGGCATACCACGGCATCACCAGTCATGTCCTTTTTGAAGAGCCGGAGAGAGAGTAAAGATTGACGAAGAAAGAAAAGAACGAACCTCAAGTCTCTGAATCGCGAGTGAATCGGACGCGCCAGTCTCTGAATCGCGAGTGAATCGGACGCGCCAGTGATGCTCATATAAGACTGGATTGCATCTCTTGTAGGTCTCATCATTTCCGCCCGGAGATTGTGAAACAGTAAAACAAAGTAACCGATAGTCCCGATCCAGAATTCACAGAGAACTCGAGGAAAGGGCAAATCAAGCCTAGAAGTTGATCATGTAACAAGAAAGATCAACTCGAAGTCCATTGATTTGGTGATGGGTGATATGAGACGATGAACATAGAGATTAGGTTAAAGAAGATATATGTTTTTGTTGATTGATTCATAAAATGACCAAAGCCACGATACATATAATGTTTGCTAAACCAAAATAACAAACCGAAATACATAATTAGAATTAAACCAAATAGACACTAAACCAAAATAAGATTTTGGACCAGCTTTTCCTGTAACAATACTCCCTCCTTCAAGCATCATTGTCCTCAATGATGAAAAGTTGAGTTCTTATCCATGAGATCCTGAAAGACTCCCAAATAACATGTCCTAGACTCCAGAGGATGAAATTTCCATTGAGCAAAGAAGCCAAAGAAGTAATAGACTCGTATCTGATATGTTAAGAGACTCAAGACAAAAGCATCACGTAAGGATTTGCAAACCGAACTAAACTCAGCTTTAATTGTCTCAGTTGTGTCAAGGGTGCAATCTAAACCACATAAAAATCCATAGCAGCAACTAGTGGATGTATTCGTGTCATCGTTTGTAGCAACCAAAATGTTCAGAGCAAAGCTCTCAGGAGATAGCAGCTTAAAGACTTTCTCAAACTTGCTCAACCTTTTGAAACTCCTCTTTCTTGTCTCTTGTTTCATCTCAAACCCAGCTGAACATAGTTCTTTGAGAACTCTTTCCCATGCACTATGGAGACACATGTGCTGCAACATCAACCTTTCACCCCTTATAAGACCACAACTATTGTCCATATACAGTTTCAGCCCTAAACATGATTGCAATAGCTCTAAACATGATTGCAATAGCTTAGATTTCCATTTGTGCTTCAAGACAAACTTCATACCAGCATAAGAAAGATGTCTCAAGCCTTGATAGCAACTCTTTAGCAATTTCAAGTAAACATGTGTGGCTAATAGTCCTCCACTTTCCCACACACGATACACAATAACCATAGCAACAAGATCTTCACTATATACCTCATCTCTAAGTTGCTTCCCATGAAGTTCCCCATCTTCTATTTCACTAGTCTCTTTGTCAAACGCAATCTCACAATCAATACTTTTCTCAAACTGAATCATATAAGAAGATTGATCACTATAATTCTCCAACTCATGGTGATGTATCTCACTTGATTTAGAAGATATTGTGATGGAAGAATCACCATCTTTGTCACAATCCAGTTCATAACACACATGTTCACCAACAACATCAAGTGAATCATTGTTAAATCTATGGATAGGTTCCAAAGAAGAGATTGATACCTCAAATTGAGAAAGCGATTCCTGAGAATGAACAACACCGTCCTCCAAACTTGAATCAGTGAACCCAAAAAGCGATTCCTGAGAATGAACAACACCGTCCTCCAAACTTGAATCAGTGAACCCAAGTGACTCAGGTTCTTGAATAAGACCAATCTCTGTAAATGTTTTTGTGTTGTTCAGCTCCTCTTGTTGATTCACGTTCTTGCTTTGAGATTTCTTTGTAGGGACAGACACTAAAACATCCTCGATTAAGACATGAAACTTCACAGTTCTTCTCATCTGCACCTCATCAATTTGTTTAGGGATAAAGTTTGGCTTTGTGAGTGGTGCTTCAACTTTGTAGTCTTGAGGCAATAACGATGTTACATACGGTTTTTCATAGCAAGGAATGAAGGGACCTTGATAGGTTGGAAAAGTATTATCACGGGCAAATTTAGTAGAGACGGCAATAACGTACTCGGTCCAAGATGGAAGATGACCATAACGATTAATAACGTATGTGTTATGCCATTGAAGAGCTTTACCAATCATATGTGTAGATGCGAGATGGACCATCATGTGAGGCGGAATGTTATGAAGTTGGAAAAATTCATCGCATCGCCTAACCCACTCTTGAAGTAAAGAACCATCAAATTTAGGAAACTCTACCTTGTAATTTGGTGGATCGGGAGGTTTAGATGGCCTTGGAGTAGTAAACAGAGCAATGTTCTGTGAATTCTGTGGCTCCGCCATTGTTTTCGTGTTCGACCTAACTTCAAAACGGCTTTGAATCAATTTCCTCATCTCTAACCTTGTTTCTTCAATTTGATGAAGAATACGATCATAGATTTCTTGTGTCATGGTCGCCATAAGTTTAATTTAAGTGTTGATTTCCACAGGCGAGAGGAATCGCAAGCTTTGATACCAATGAAACAGTAAAACAAAGTAATCGATAGTCCTGATCCAGAATTCACAGAGAACTCGAGGAAAGGGCAAATCAAGCCTAGAAGTTGATCATGTAACAAGAAAGATCAACTCGAAGTCCATTGATTTGGTGATGGGTGATATGAGACGATGAACATAGAGATTAGGTTAAAGAAGATATATGTTTTTGTTGATTGATTCATAAAATGACCAAAGCCACGATACATATAATGTTTGCTAAACCAAAATAACAAACCGAAATACATAATTAGAATTAAACCAAATAGACACTAAACCAAAATAAGATTTTGGACCAGCTTTTCCTGTAACAGATTGACGGTGGCTATCAGATGGCGCGCAAGAAACTTTCCGGTGATTGTGGGAGCAAATGGTGCGGTGTTCTAATATTTGCTTCGTAAAAGCAAGATTGGTGGATCTCCGGTGATTGTGGGAGCAAATGGTGCGGTGTTCTAATATTTGCTTCGTAAAAGCAAGATTGGTGGATCAATGACTCAAACAGACTCCATGTTATAAAAAAAACTGAAATAGACTACACAAAATATAGAATTTAGTTTTCATTTTTTTTAAATAGCGAAATTATGTAAAAGACCTAAAAGCCCCAAACTTCTCATTATTTACAAAAAAAACTAACTGAAATTCAAAAAATAAAATTAAGTAAAGAAGAAAACAGAACCATAGTTTTTGCTCTCAATCTCTCGCGCCGTTCCTCGTTTTGAAAAAAAAAACCCACAACACACAACACCATCTTCAACAATCTCCCACACTTCACCAACAACAACAACAGATGGATCAGAAACCGCTTGAATTTGGATTTGGCGATGGATTCTTCTCTGTCGTTTTTCTCTTTGCCGTGTTCGCTACTCCTTCCCTCACGGAAGGTTAAAAAAAAAAGTGATCTTGAATGATATTTAAAATCATTCAAGGAAAGATGAGCCATATTTGACTTCCTTGTAGTCTATGTTGGAGTTTCTTCTTGTTCACGTAACT
>CM071721.1:5667567-5699845 GCA_036630335.1 Physaria fendleri | reverse complement strand
CAAAAGGATACTGATATGCCTGCAAAATAGACGTTAGAATGGGCAAAATCCTAGGCATATCAGAGGGGCAGGGTTCGAGGTGTTAGGTTTTGGAGCTCTAGGTGGTATTGTGTGAAGCCACTTTTCTTTCCATATTTGAGTTTGGACACCGGGGCCAATTCTTTTGACATGAAGCTTTCTGATGATTTCTGCTCCCCACTGAATGCTTTTCCATCCATAACTCGCATTTGTAAGGGTAGGAGCTTCCAGAATAGAAGGTCTTCTGTTGAAGTATTTGGCTTTAAGAACCCTTGACATTAAGAGGTTTAGGTGGTTCAAAATTCGCCAAACTTGTTTAGCTAGTAAAGCCTTATTGAAATCATGCAGATTCCTGAATCCTAGGCCACCAAGGTGTTTTGGTTTAGCTGTTTCTTTCCATTTTATCCAGGCTGATGGTTTTGCTGTTATAGTTCTTAGAAGGGGACCACCAAAAATGTCTGATTAGAGCTTCAATTTTGTTGATGATGGTTATAGGGATTTTAAAACACGACATGGCATAGGTAGGGATAGCTTGGATTACTGATTTGATCAATATTTCCTTGCCTGCATGGTTTAGCAACTTATTTGACCAATTCTGAGTCTTCTTTGTTATCCTCTCCAGCAGGTAGGAGAAACAGTTTACTATCCTTCGTCCTTTAAAGTCTGGAAGTCCTAGATAGAAGCCTATGCCCTCTGAGGCTGGGATTCCCATCAGAGTCGAGAGTTCAGCTCTTTTATTGGATTCAGGTATGAAGCTAAAGGCTATAGCTGATTTTGCAAAATTTACTGATTGACCCGAGATGGAGGAATAGTGATCAAGGATTGCTTTCAGGTTTGAGGCTTCGCGAGAGTTTGCTTGGCAAAAGAGAAGGGAGTCATCAGCAAACAAAAGGTGGGTGATGGGTGGTGCATTCCTAGCTGCTTTGAAACCTGTAATCTTCTTTTTTGCAGCAGCGTTTTGAAAAAGTTGGGAGAGTCCTTCAGAACAAATCAAGTAGAGGTAAGGTGATAAGGGATCACCCTGCCTTAGACCACAGTTTGGAGCAAATGATTCCGAGTGTGTGCCATTGATCAAGACTGCATAAGAGACTGAGGATACGCAGGTCATGATTCTCTGGATCCAGAGGGGGGAAAACCCCATGGCATAGAGAATGTTGCTCAGGTAATTCCAACCTACTCTATCAAAAGCTTTGGTTATGTCTAATTTCAGAGCCATAAAAGGAATTTTCCTTTTCCTAGTCTTGAGGGAATGCATTTGCTCGTGAGCAATGATGATGTTATCTGTAATGTTTCTACCTGGGAGGAAGGCTGATTGGTTATGGGAGATAATGTCGTGTAAGCATGCTTTTAGCCTGTTGGCTAGGACTTTTGAGATAATGCGTTAGAGGACATTACAAAGGCTAATGGGGCGGAAGTGGTTAGGACTGGTTAGTTTCTGGATTTTTGGGATTAGACAATTAGACAGGCTAATGGGGCGGAAGTGGTTAGGACTGGTTAGTTTCTGGATTTTTGGGATTAGACATAGCAGAGTGTGATTTAGGCCATCCTCTAGGTGCCTTGTTCTGAAGAAGTCTTGAACAAAGGAGGTGATAGCTGTGCCTATTAGTTGCCAATTTTGTTGGTAGAAAGCAGGGTTAAGTCCATCAAGACCTGGGCATTTATCAGGATTCATATCAAAAACTGCTTTCTTAACTTCTTCCTGGGAGATAGGCTTGGTTAAGAATGAGTTTGTCTCTTGAGATACCCTTTTGAAGGTGGAGGGAAGGTTCATCTGGGAAGGAGGAGGAGGTTGATGATAAATGCCTTTGAAATGCTGCAACATAATGGTTTTTATTTGGTCTTGATCTTGAGTGAGGTGACCATTATCATCTTGCAACTCCTCAATCTTGTTTCTGGAGCGTCTTTCATTGGTTATGGCATGAAAAAATCTTGTGTTTTTGTCACCATGAAGAAGCCAAAGATTTCTGCTCTTATTCCTCCAGTATTCTTCCTCAAGGAGAACAAATTTTGTTAAGTCTTCTTTAAGCTTCTGAATTCTTGGTAGATCCATAGGAAATTGGCTGTTTAATATTTTTAGCTCCTGTTCCAGGGATTCTATCCATCTAGCATTGTTTGGGATATTGGATTTTTGCCATGAATTCATACCTTTTTTTAGGAGATAAAGATGATGTAGTAACGATGATTGTTGATTCTCCTGCTTGATGGAATGCCAAGATGTTAACAGAAAATCCTTGAATCTTTGGTTTTTTCCCCAGGCACTGCTATATCTGAAGCATTTGAGATCTCTAGGAAGAATACCGTGAGTGTGGAGGACAATAGGTCGGTGGTCCGAGCCTAACCATTCGAGGTTCTTGATTCTGGCAGTTGGGAATAGCGAAGACCACTGTTGATTTCGAAAACCTTTGTCCAACAATGACTGAACTTGGTGTGTGTGTCTTTTGCCAAACCAGGTATATTTACATCCGAGAGTCTTTATTTGGGATAGATGGAAGTGATTGATGAAGTTCCTAAATGGCGCACAACTGTTAAAAGATCTTGTAGGGCCCCTTTTTTTTCTCCTGGATAAGCAATGTCATTAAAGTCTCCGAGGAAAAGGCAAGGTTCGTTAAATGCTTCAATTTGGTCCGAGGTTTGACATAAATGTTCCCAGAATGATTTGCGATGGCTGAGAATAGGCGGTCCATAAATGTAAATGATATTAAATACAGCAGACGAACAAGACAAACTGGAGATTTTTACTATAGAAAAGTTCAAAGTTGGCGGCTTAATAAAGATGACATTTGTGGAGGACTTCCAACAAATGCAAAGGCCACCACTAGATCCTACAGCCGGGATAAAATGGAAATGCTGGAAAGAGAGGTTCCTAACAACTGCACTAACAACTTCAATATTATTTTTCGTTTCTACTAGGAAAAGCAAGTCTGGATTATTCATGTGGCAAAGGTGCCTTAGGTGACGAACTGTCAAGGGATTCCGGAGTCCTTAACAGTTCCAATGAAGGATGATCATGGCTGTCCTGGTGGCTTTAGGGGAGCCACCAATCCCTTGCCATGTCTTTTGTGACCTGTGGGGTTACCTTCTTCATAACGGGGTTTAACAAGTCTTGATGAGGCGCTACTTGAAGCTTCTGGGGCCTTCCTCTTTCTTGGAGGCAAGCTAGGTAGCACTGGGTTCTCAGCAGCATTTGAACTGACAGCAGTTTCATTAGAAATGGGTGACCGACCTCGATTGTTGTTTCTTCTAGTCAATGAAGCGGAGAGAGGGTTTTCACTTGATACATTGTCTGCAACACCAACAGGCTCCTGAGATGGAGAGGCTGGGCGGTTTTTTTTCACTTGATACATTGTCTGCAACACCAACAGGCTCCTGAGATGGAGAGGCTGGGCGGTTTTGGGTTGGAGCTTGAAGTGGGATTTGAGGTGGGACAAGTATTGGAGGGGAAGGAGGTGCAGCAAGGTTTGGCACGATAAGAAGATCATCCAGGCTATGCGAGACATCATCATAAGAGGAAAAAGAGTGGGCCCTCATATGGAAGACAGACCCAAGAGGTCTAGGCTGGGGATGCATACCGTGAGTGCGAGCGCTTTGGAATACTGCAACGTGTTCATCAGAGAGAGGCCTGCGGATGTGTGAAGACGAAGCTTCTGGGTGGAGGAATGTCCTGACACGTGGCTGGGTAAAGAAACCTGAGCGTGGAGAGAGGAGAGATGCAGGTCTGCCATAGGAGGAATTGCCTCGGGGGAAGAAACCCGGAGGCGCTGAGGGTCGAGGTCTTCCAGGAGTTGGGAGGATTCCTGGGTTGTTGTGTCTTGGGGGTACTTGATAGCGATGGTAGTTCGGGGAGCTGGGAGCTTGAGCTCTAATGTGGGGTTGAGGGGAGGGACGCGGGGTGTCTCTATTACCTCTGATGGCAATTTCAGCAAGATAGCATTCAAGAACATTGTGGAGCAAGGAACCGCAGAAGGTACAAGCAAGATAGCATTCAAGAACATTGTGGAGCAAGGAACCGCAGAAGGTACAGAAACATTCAATCTTTTCATAATGGTACCGGATGAGGAATGGTTCAACATATCCTGGGAAGAAAACTCTCTGAGCAAACTTTAAACCATTGAAAATGTTGATTCGAACTCTAACCATTCAATCAGTCGACGAGCTAGAGGGCTTTTGTCTGAGCTGATCCGCCATAACTTGGAAGAGAGACAAAAGAAAAGAAAAGGGGGACTTATAAGAGAATGAGGATGCATGATGGAGGAAGGAGGATTTAAAGAGATTAGAGAGGAATGTGAAGGGCCTAAAGAGAGCAAGAGAGCGACGCGCTTCTGACAGCGTGCCAGGAGGAGCAAAAGCCGAGAGAAGTAAGCTTACGGGATAGGGCAGAGAAGACGGCAGTAGGGGTTTGTAATGATTATCCTAAAGTAGAGGAGGAGGAGGGGGAAAGAAGGAGAAGAGAAAGTTTCGGGAGAGAGAGTTTCATGTTTTTTTTTTTTTTTTATACAAAAAGAGAAAGTTTCGGGAGAGAGAGTTTCATGTTTTTTTTTTTTTTTTATACAAAAATACTTTAAAGAGCTATGAAAATTTCTTTCAAAAAAAAGGAAATACAACCATTTATTTTTAAATAAAAAGAAAACAAAATTAATATGATAACACATTATGTATATATAATATTAAATATAACAGCACTTGCACGCCAAAAATTAGTGGAAAGGATTGGATTCTTTGAGTAAAGATTAAGACAAAATTAAACCCCACATTTAAGAAATTAATTAACTATAAAAGTGTTTGTTAATTTCAAGAATCAACACAATGAGAAAAAAAAGGAAATACAACCATTTATTTTTAAATAAAAAGAAAACAAAATTAATATGATAACACATTATGTATATATAATATTAAATATAACAGCACTTGCACGCCAAAAATTAGTGGAAAGGATTGGATTCTTTGAGTAAAGATTAAGACAAAATTAAACCCCACATTTAAGAAATTAATTAACTATAAAAGTGTTTGTTAATTTCAAGAATCAACACAATGAGTATGGGTTTTTAGGTTAATTTCTGGAAAAAAATAGAGTGGGCATACTTAAATGTGGAGAAAGGAGGCAGCTTTAGTGTTTGTTATAATGTCTCAGTGAATTTGATATGTTTTAGTTATTATCGATTTGGGTTTCAAGTGAAGGATCCAAAGTCTCTTTCTTTCTGAGCAATTAGCAGTTTTTAGGGTTTTGATTTTGTTGGAGGGTTTTTTTAGGGTTTTGAGGAGTCTCAACTATCCTTAGTCTCTTTGCTGAATTCTGGTAAAGGAAATCATGGCTTGCATGAAGCTGGGATCCAAATCTGATGCTTTTCAGAGACAAGGCCAGGCTTGGTATGATTCACTTGATCTTTCTCTGATTTAATAGAGTATCTTAGTTCGTGTTTCTTCTTGTTTTCTCCTTCTAGTAGCTTAAGAGCTGGTCTTTATAAGCCAATCGCAGCATTGCTGAGTCAAAGCTCATTCCTTTGTCTGACTTTGTTTTCTTCTGTCTTTTGCTAAATTGCAGGTTTTGCACAACTGGACTTCCAAGTGATATTGTCGTTAAAGTTGGGGAGATGACTTTCCATCTCCACAAGGTAAATTTGATTAACTCGAACAAGGCATCACTCTCTTCTTGAGACTCAGTGTTATGTCTATTGCCTTATCTGCAATGATTATGTTCTTCTAGAATGTTATACCCTTCCCGCATCTTAAAAGTTTGTACTGGTACTGCTATCTATCAAAGATGTGTCTGGTTTTGTATTGTCCTTTTCCGACATTGTGTCCTATTAGTCTTGTTTGGATCAAAAGATTAGAAATTTGGTTTTTAGCTCTTAATCTTCTTGTTATGAGTAATCACCAATGCAAATGTGTTAGCTACCTCACCGTTGTTTATTTGGCTAATCTTTCTTTTGGTTGCTACAAAACTATGTAACAATGAGCATTCTGATACTTATTGTAGTAAGCCGTATCTATTGAGCCCACTCTTTGGAAAAGAATGGTGTTACTTGCAAATTTATTGTAGTAAGCCGTATCTATTGAGCCCACTCTTTGGAAAAGAATGGTGTTACTTGCAAATTTGCAGTTTCTTATGCCTTTTGTTTTTTTCTTGCTATCTGCAGTTTCCCTTGCTCTCTAGGAGTGGAGTCATGGAAAGAAGGATTGCAGAGGCTTCAAAAGAGGGGGATGATAGATGCCTCCTTGAGATTTCTGGTCTTCCTGGTGGAGACAAAACATTTGAACTAGTTGCTAAGTTCTGCTACGGTATCAAGCTCGAACTCACTGCTTCGAACGTTGTATATCTCAGATGTGCTGCTGAGCATCTTGAAATGACGGAAGAGTATGGGGAAGGAAATCTTATTTCTCAAACTGAAACTTTTTTCAACCAAGTAGTTCTCAAAAGCTGGAAAGATTCAATAAAAGCGCTTCAGAGCTGCGATGAGGTCCTTGAGTATGCTGATGAATTGAATATTACCAAGAAATGTATCGAGTCACTAGCAATGCGAGCATCGACAGACCCAAACTTGTTTGGATGGCCAGTTGTGGAGCATGGTGGGCCAATGCAGAGTCCAGGTGGCAGTGTTTTATGGAACGGGATAAGCACTGGGGCTAGAGCTAAACATACTAGTTCAGATTGGTGGTACGAGGATGCATCAATGCTTAGTTTTCCTCTTTTTAAGAGACTTATCACTGCCATGGATTCCCGAGGCATAAGAGAAGACATAATTGCTGGTTCGCTAACCTACTACACAAAAAAATATTTGCCTGGCTTGAAAAGGCGACGTGGTGGAGCTGAATCTAGTGGTCGTTTCAGCACTGCTTTGAGCTCAGGGACTGTACTCTCTGAGGAAGAGCAGAAGAACTTGCTTGAAGAGATCCAGGACCTTCTCCGTATGCAAAAAGGGTTAGTTCCAACCAAGTTTTTCGTAGACATGCTTCGAGTCGCCAAGATTTTGAAAGCTAGTCCGGATTGCATAGCAAATTTGGAGAAAAGGATAGGGATGCAGCTTGATCAGGCTTCGTTAGAAGATATTGTAATGCCTAGCTTTTCTCATACTATGGAGACTCTCTACGATGTTGACTCTGTGCAAAGGATCTTAGACCATTTTCTTGGGACGGATCAAATTATGCCTGGTGGGGTTGGCTCTCCTTGTTCTTCAGTAGATGACGGAAATGTAATTGGATCCCCACAGTCAATAACACCAATGGCAGCGGTTGCAAAGCTGATTGACGGAAATGTAATTGGATCCCCACAGTCAATAACACCAATGGCAGCGGTTGCAAAGCTGATTGACGGGTATCTTGCTGAAGTTGCTCCTGATGTCAATCTTAAGCTTCCAAAGTTCCAAGCTTTAGCTGCTTCTGTTCCTGAATACGCCAGACTCTTAGATGATGGACTTTATCGTGCAATAGACATTTATCTTAAGGTAACACTGAAAAGAACCCTATCAATCTTCTAAGTATCAGGTTTCTTTTTACACAGACACATTAAGTTTTCTCTTCTTTGGATGATTCACAGCATCATCCATGGTTAGCGGAAACCGAAAGAGAGAATCTATGCAGGTTGTTAGATTGATGATTCACAGCATCATCCATGGTTAGCGGAAACCGAAAGAGAGAATCTATGCAGGTTGTTAGATTGTCAGAAACTCTCTTTAGAAGCTTGCACACACGCTGCACAGAACGAGAGATTACCGCTAAGGGTAATCGTTCAAGTGCTATTCTTTGAGCAGCTTCAGCTCAGAACCTCAGTAGCTGGCTGCTTCCTGATTTCAGACAACCTCGATGGCGGATCAAGACAGTTAAGAAGCGGAGGATTGTTAGGAGGAGCATCAGGGGAAGGAGGGGGAGGATGGGCAACCGCAGTAAGAGAGAATCAAGTCCTAAAAGTTGGAATGGACAGTATGAGAATGCGGGTTTGCGAATTAGAGAAAGAATGTTCCAACATGAAACAAGAGATTGAGAAACTAGGTAAGACGACAAAAGGAGGTGGTTCTGGAAGCAGTGTAGGTGGTAGTAAAACATGGGGAAACGTTTCGAAGAAACTAGGGTTCGGTTTTAAGCTGAAGTCACATCAAATGTGCAGTGCACAGGAAGGATCAGTGTCTAAGTCCAACAACGAGAATGTGAAGATAGAGAAGCTAAAGGATGTTAAAGAACGTCGTGGGAAACATAAGAAAGCTTCCAGCTTTAGTTCATGTTAAAGAACGTCGTGGGAAACATAAGAAAGCTTCCAGCTTTAGTTCGGAGAGGTGAAAGTGGTAATTTTCCACGGTTTATAGGTGACCACTTACTGTGTTTTGGACATTGTTCAGCTGTGAAAACAATGAGAGCTTTCATTGTTAAATCTGTGCCTTGTAGTCATTTTTTTTTTCAATTGTTAATTTATCCTTGAGTGTTAACTATTCTGTCATCTTTAATTTTCATTGGACCTCTAAGAAAATTCGAAAAATTAAATATTGCTAAAACTGATATAATTATTTTTTTGGATAAAAGGTGATAGATATTGTACACTGGAGTATGAAAAGACTTGGTTAACAATTGTTGTCTGAAAATACAATAGATATTAAGTAACAAAACTGTGCCTCTAATGTTGAATCCAATAGACAAGCAAAACAAACTTTGGAGAAAACCATAGCTTGTTGTTATGTCTCTCGGTTTCACCGACGTTTCTTTCCTTCTCCATGCCTTGATCGTCTTGGAGCTTCATCTTCGTCATCACTTTCACTCTCTTCATTTCTCAAACTGTTTCCAACCTCAAACTGCTCCATGTCAAGCTTCCAGCTTTAGTTCGGAGAGGTGAAAGTGGTAATTTTCCACGGTTTATAGGTGACCACTTACTGTGTTTTGGACATTGTTCAGCTGTGAAAACAATGAGAGCTTTCATTGTTAAATCTGTGCCTTGTAGTCATTTTTTTTTTCAATTGTTAATTTATCCTTGAGTGTTAACTATTCTGTCATCTTTAATTTTCATTGGACCTCTAAGAAAATTCGAAAAATTAAATATTGCTAAAACTGATATAATTATTTTTTTGGATAAAAGGTGATAGATATTGTACACTGGAGTATGAAAAGACTTGGTTAACAATTGTTGTCTGAAAATACAATAGATATTAAGTAACAAAACTGTGCCTCTAATGTTGAATCCAATAGACAAGCAAAACAAACTTTGGAGAAAACCATAGCTTGTTGTTATGTCTCTCGGTTTCACCGACGTTTCTTTCCTTCTCCATGCCTTGATCGTCTTGGAGCTTCATCTTCGTCATCACTTTCACTCTCTTCATTTCTCAAACTGTTTCCAACCTCAAACTGCTCCATGTCCTGTTTCCAACCTCAAACTGCTCCATGTCATTTGTTGTATCTTGATTCTGTTGTTCTGTCCCTACTCCTCTCTCATCGCTTCTCTCAGGTGTTTTCAGGTTGGTGGGGCCAGGACGTGCTAATGAATTTGCTGGTTGTGGATAATTCATAGGCCGGCCTCCTCGAGGAGCATTTCCCATTCCTCCCATATGCGGGCCACGTCCCCCACCTCCCATCATACCATAACCACCACCATTTCCCATTCCTCCCATATGCGGGCCACGTCCCCCACCTCCCATCATACCATAACCACCACCATGTGGAAACTGTTGCGGAGGCCTACCAGGAAACATCATCCCGGGTACTGGTCCTCTGAAATCACCACCGAACCTTGGTCCATATGGTCCAAAGGGTCTTGGAGGACCCATACCAAATGGATCTGGCATACCGGGATAGCCACCAGGTCCATACGGAAGAACCTTGGTCCATATGGTCCAAAGGGTCTTGGAGGACCCATACCAAATGGATCTGGCATACCGGGATAGCCACCAGGTCCATACGGAAATGCATCACCGGGGCCCATTACTCCGAGAGGAAAACCTCCCATTCCGGGCATAGGTCTGATTCCGCCACGTCCTAGAGGCATTTGAGGAAGCCACATCATTCCTCTCCCTCTTCCTCTACCTTGGGGACCGCCTGTCATGCTGTCTTCTTCCTCCTCACTTTCGTCTTCCTCCTCTTCCTCCTCTTCGTTGTCTTCAAAAGGCACGATGTCTGGATTCTCAGCTCTGCTCTCTGGATTCACACCCTTTGCTTTTTCTTCTTCTCGTTTGGCTTCGGCAGCTATGGAGATTGCCTTGGATTCATCAAAAAAATGAAAATTAACAATCACAGAATAAAAATCCTAGAAGGAACCTTTTTTTTTTTTTGGAAAACCCTAGAAGGAACCTAATTCATCAAATAGAAGAGCATACAGAGCTCAGTTCTTCAATGTGTCATAAATTATACACTTTAGGACCATGAAAGAATAAAGTTAAACAAGAAAGAAGAAAGAGAGTATGTACCATAAGCTCGCTATCTGGTTCAAGATAAAGCAAAGAAGCCAGCTCCCCGCCAATGGAAGGCTCTAACTCCTGACAGTCTCTGCTTATCTACGGGCATTGCACCAAAAGAGTAAGGTGAAGGTGACTAGGTTACATGTTATACTAAAAAACTTAAACATTACATGACCATTAGCTAGTAGTAAATCATTATATCAATAGGAACTTGTAATGCCTATCAAAATATTTGAGTAACCGTCCAAGTTAGATCAACATGGGACCATTCAGGCCTTTGCAGAGTGTATTCTAATAAACAATATTATTTCCAAACAGGAGACCAGCTAGAACAACGTAAAAAAACATAACGAGAAGTTCCACGTACCTTCACAGGTAAGTTTTCGTTGTAAGGATTCCTCAAATTCCGAGTTTTGTGGAAGGATAGTTCACATAACTACAATCATAAGAATTACAGTCACTCATAGAAGTCATGTTACTGCATGAAATATGTAATCGTCCTCTTTACTTCTAAGTTTGAGATACCAGAGCTCATTGTTAATTTCACAGAATTGACACCAGCGATAAAAAAAGACTATAAAAAAGTGGGATGGTGTATGTTCAGGTTGTGTTAAAAAGGTACAGTGACAGTCAGAGTGGGAATTACCATTTAGAATATAGCACTAGAAGCACAAGACCATATAGGCTACATCACGTAGAATTAAAATAAACCCAGAGCTTAGTGCCTTAGAGAAAGGACTATTGGTTAAAGGGCAAGCTTAGTCACACAGTATACCTTTAACCATTTAACTGAAAAGTTCCGGCCATACTGCGCAGTTCCATGTTCATGTTTCCAGTTTCCTCCACCAATGTAACCACCAATTCTTGATGTCATCTTAGCACAGCCCTATAGCATCATATGTGAAACAAAGTTATTTGGAATGATAACGCTGCCTATACAATCCTATGGAAAAGAAAACTACAGAGGCAAAACATTATCTGTCAACATAGTCGCTAATGCTTAACCCAGTAAACTACCTGGAAATGACGGGTCCGGTTGACAGAAAATATCAAGATCACATTATCCACGGAGTCAAAAGCTTCATTAAGTTTAGCTTCATTGCTCTTTTGTGTAGCCCATACTCCTTGTTGCACAGATAATTCAAAATTTTCTTTATTGGAACTTTTAACAACAAAATACCTGGAAAACAAAGATCCTAAATTACATTAGGGACGACCAGGGAATGTAACCGTATAGCACAAGGAATAGACATTTACAGTTAATGAATTCATACAATCAAACAGACAGCAATTACATCAAACTACAATGTCTAGCAGTCGATGAGCATCTAAAAAGCCAAAATCCTAATACAAATTTGAAAATTTTAATCTTCTTTTCAGTAAATTGCATTGATTTCAGAAGATATAGCTACATGAATTACAAGGTCCATTACTAATATCTAAATAAGCTTACGTTTTGGCCAAAAAGCAACGCCTAAAGCACAAGAATAGACAATCAACTCTTGGAGACCAATAAAGAAAACAATTTGTAGTCATCAAAACATAAAGAGCGGGAAGAGCATCATCAATCTAACCATATCTCTATATGCACTAGGAAAGGAAAACAGCGGGAAAATGAAACATCAGATATGTGATCACACAAACTTAAGATATAAAGATCAACCCTAGGCCGATTATCAATGACAAAGCATTAGCAGAAAATTCTTCTCAACCTTGGCGTCATACTATGCATGCACACACACAGACATGCAAGCACAATAGTTTATCAAAATGTTAGAAAGGTTAAAAACTGTGATAGTAGGTAAAAGATTTACAAGTCATATTACCAATTAAAGACAACCAAAAGGTCATAAATCCCACACTGATGAAACTAAAAAACTGAAAAGTACATCTATGTTGAAAAGAAAATTAACTATCTCCCACAAGCAAGCAGCAACCAGAAAATGTCATAGGACAGGACAGACACACAAACAAAAACAATCTGGAACCTCTCTTAACAGTATCAAAAATGCTCAAATCGTAAACATTATACTGCTAAGAGAAAACATGACTCTTAGGGTCACAGGATTCCTCAAAACCACTTGCGATTACGAAGACTAAACAAACAACAAACTGGCGCTATAATATAGTATTTTTACAATAACAAATAAAATTTCCGGTAAGCTTCTTTATGACATCTTTAAGAACTATAATCAGCTATATAATACAATTTTAGCCAAAACCAGTATATTTGTACTGTGTGTGTGTGTGTATAAAGTTTAAAAATTCCGAACTTGAAATGACCAGTTACGTTTTAAAGTGATAAAATCTCTCATAAGAACCCAATGGTTCAATAGTGGACTAGTAACAACCGTCTTGATAGATCTACAGAAACACAATTTACAAAACTCAATGAAAAATCGTGGGACTCTGAACGAACCTATTTACCCCTTGAGGCAAAGGATGAGATGTTCTGTTTGTTTGGTCAGCAGAGTTTGTTATCTGAGTCTGGCTGACCTGGTTTTGTGATTGCTGAGGTTGTTGTTGTTGCTGCTGCAATTTACCTGATTCTTGTGGCTGGCCTTGCGTCGGAACTTGCCCCTGAGGTTTATCTTGCATCTGTGGAGCAATATTTCGTGGTTGATAGAATCTGTTTGGCCCATAATTGTATGAAGTCAATTGTTGTATCTTCTGAAGAACTTCCTCAACTGGAGGTGGAGGTCCAGGAAGCTTGGCATGCCTATAGCGACAATCAGGACCATTGGGACAAAACCCCAGCTTGTACCTGAAAAACATAATAAACATCTGTAAGCAAAAAACTAAACAAGCTAACAATCCAAACAACCTCATTCATTCAATAGTCATGAATTTCTCTGAGATTTCATAACAATAAAGAGACAATTGCTGCATCCGTCTTAGCACCAAGTTCATCATTTGACTAGAACCCCTATATCAATGATAAGTTTCATCTTCTACAGAAAAGTTAGCACCAAGTTCATCATTTGACTAGAACCCCTATATCAATGATAAGTTTCATCTTCTACAGAAAAGGGTAATTACAAGAACCTAAAAAAATCATTGCATCCCTCTTAGCATCAAGCTCATTATTGAACAAGATTCCTTATATTCCATAAGAGGTTAATGTACATACATATTACATTCTTTGATATCTTCATTGGTGTGCTTATACACACAATCCTGCTCACGACATTCACCGTATAATCGGAAAAACCTACAGATTGGCATACGAGCTTTATCGTACTGATGGAGAAATCCACAGGCGTCACCTTTCATACACAGACCTCGAAGCCAGTGTCTGCAAACAGTCTGCCGGAAACTTTTTCCCCTCCCAGCTCCAGCCACTGTCGCAGCGGAATGATCATAGCTCGGTGTTACGTTGACAGCGGCGGAGTGGCTTTCAGGCGGAGCAACCGGGACTGAAGCGGTGGGCTGAATAGGTCCGGAATCGAGACCGCCTTCGAAATCGAAACGGAGGGAGCAACCGGGACTGAAGCGGTGGGCTGAATAGGTCCGGAATCGAGACCGCCTTCGAAATCGAAACTGAGTCCATCAGCGTCTTCCATAGTTGACGATTCTCTTAAGGTTTGGATTTTTCTAGGGCTTTGAATAAACGAACTAACAGAGATCTAACGGAAGCTCGAAAGCTTCTCTGATGTTTAAAGAAACAAGTTTTTACTCAACAGGTTCGGTTCATCGGTTATATCAGACTAAACCGGCGATTTTGGACGTTTATTGAGCCGGTTATTTAATAAAAAATATATATATATATATATTTGTTTTTTTCATTCCGTCACTTAGCACAACTCTTTCTCCATTAGAAGACTCTCTGAAGACTCTCTGGTCTTCTTCGTCGCTCACATTCGAAAGAGATTACTGATTCTAGAGTTTCCACTACAATCGAGTATTCTTCTTCTTTTATTCTTTGGGGCGACATTTTCATTTGTCTTGTTAGGGTTTCGATTTCGAATCTTGTGGACGGAGGCAATTCGTCTGTTTTCTTGAAATGGCGGAGATGTCTTGGCGACAGCCGGGATTTTCAACGGTGTCTGCCGTGAGTTTTCTTCTCCCTGACGTATTCTTTTATGCAAGGCACTCCATTGAGATGAGAGTTTTCGCTGTTTGTTTGAGGTTTTGGCTGCTTCTTCCTGTTTCTTTTGATCAATTTGTTGGAAGGTGAAGTGATTATATTTCTTGACTTATAATTAATGAAGCGTCTTCTTTTACCTATTCTTGAGGACAGTCGTACTAAAAGTTGGAGACTAATTTGTAGAATGGAAGTGAGATACGATAACGTTTCTGATGTGCAGGTTGAAGCAATTTTGAACAAAGTTAGTTTCACATTGGAGGATCTTCTTGACGAGGATGAAATTCTTCAAGAATGCAAAGCTTTGAATGAACGACTCTTGAATTTGTATGCTCTCTGGCCACACTTTTTCCCGTTTCATACTTCATAGGAGAGAAAAAGAAATGTATTGTTTATGTGTAAAGGTCGGAAGTGAAAAAGCATTGGCTTTGGGTGTTGAATCTGTTTCCTGATAATGCTGTCACTTAACGATTCTACTTTCTCACATTATTTTACGTCATATGATATTTCTGTCACCCTGTCTACAAAAATTTCTTGGCTATTGGATTTTTCTTATTTCAGCTTAACAGAAAGAGCGCAAATGGAACAGCTTATTAGGTACATAATAAAAGAGTCTCTCGAAGATGTGGAAGAGAAGCGAACATTTAAGTAAGTGTTTTGGATAAATGTTCCAAAAAGAATCAATAGAATATGAAAAATATTGAAACTGTTTTCTTTCTGATTGTGTTTGATGAATAAACTTTTTGTGTTGTAGGTTTCCTTTTGTTGCCTGTGAAATTCTTACATGTGAGATTGAAATGATATTAAACACACTAGTAGAGGACGAGAAGGTAGATGTTGGCTCTGCTACTTTCTCCTACATTAACACGTGTAAATGGTTCAGGATTTAGGGTTTCTTTTCTTACCTTTCGGGATGTAATCTTTTTGCAGTTGATGTTATTGCTGTTTTCGTTTTTGGAAGCTAAAGAAACCCGTAACACATTGCTTGCTGGGTACTTCAGCAAGGTATTTAGCATTCAACAACTTTTAATCATCAGAATTCTCACTGAGAAATTTACCGTGCACTTATAAGGCACCATAGAGTTTCCTTGACGGATTCTCTATTACATCTTCTATTACTAGGTTGTCACTTGCCTTCTGATGCGGCAGACGATCACATTCATGCAATTTATAAAAGTAAGTAGGTTTTGTTTCCGTTTAAGAATGACTTGGAACTTAAATAGCATTAGTATTTTCCTTATCTATTTAGAGATTGTTGAACCCTTAGCTAGCTGCTCTCTTGTACCCTTTGGATCTTCTCTTGTAACATGAGATAATGGTCTTGAATAGTTAGAGATATTGATGAAAATCTGTTTGCTTACTAATTACTGAAGAGATTTTTACTAATCAACAATATTGAACATCCAATCCAACCCTGTTGATAAGATTTAGGAAACTGGTACACAAGTTCACAATGCTTCAAACAGTATTTAACCATCAGAAGATCAATATTAAAAACTCACATTAACCTCGGCTTTCTTGGTGCAACCAGGATCATCAAGAAATACTG
The DNA here is from genome assembly GCA_036630335.1 of Physaria fendleri. NCBI lineage: Eukaryota > Viridiplantae > Streptophyta > Magnoliopsida > Brassicales > Brassicaceae > Physaria > Physaria fendleri. The sequence continues at coordinate 5,683,827 of CM071721.1, read as the reverse complement.
AACCAGCTTGTTGATTTGATTGGTACAACATCTATAATGGAGGTTGGTTTACTTCTTTATATGTGTTAATAGGATCTCCTGATTTAGGCTCTATGACTATGTTTATTACACATCGACTTGAGAAGACACCGAATAGTCAAAAAATGTCATGTTAACCTCTCCATCAAAGAATTTTTGTTTCTTTCTATCATAACAATAGTAATAGATCCTGTAATATTGATGAGAACATTACCCTGTTGAGTTGCTGTTATTTTTTACACAAGGGAGGATTTCAATTATTATTGCTGTAAACAGTGAAGGTTATAATTCTTATGGAATATTCAATTTTCTGTATATTACTTGAAATTTAGACTTTTAACTTATTGCGGGGTGGTCAGGTTTTAAAAGTTCTGGTTGGTACTGATGAGCACCTATATTCAAACTACACTACTGCAATGCAATGGGTAGAAGATACAGATGTAGTAGAGATGATTATGGACAAGTTTGGCTCCTCGGTAAGTTTTATTCAGTTGCCTGGAATCACCTTTCTTTCAATATTTATATTCAAACTACACTACTGCAATGCAATGGGTAGAAGATACAGATGTAGTAGAGATGATTATGGACAAGTTTGGCTCCTCGGTAAGTTTTATTCAGTTGCCTGGAATCACCTTTCTTTCAATATTGCTAATCATATGGCTTTCTTCCTTATTTCAGATTTTATTTATCATCACAGGCATTGCTATATACTGATACTTCATATTTTTGTTATATTTTTGTAGGATTCTCCTGAGGTACATGCCAATGCAGCTGAAATTTTTTGTACCGTATCAACATACGGACCCCCTGGTCTTGCTACAAAAGTTTCCAGCCCCAGGTAGACTTTTCTTAGCTTTGGCTATAATTTTCATTTATTTTTGATATTTTTGAAAATTTCTAATTGATTGACTTATTGATTGGGTTTCTGTCCAATTTTTTGCAGTTGTGCTGGAAGGTTGTTAAAACATACTTTGGAAGATTCACGGCCTAAGTCTGCTTTGGTTAATTCATTGTCCGTATGTATATCTGTGTTGGATCCTAAGAGGTTTGCATTGGGGACTTCTCATACATATGGTACTCAACTAGCCCATGGAAGCAAGTCAATTAATCCCGAGACAGTGGAGGAAATGCTTGGAAGCCTAGGTGAGCAAATACAGTATGGTTATTAAATGTTCGCATATAGTTGTGGCTTTGTGTAGGCTTCTTGAATGCTATATTCCCTATTATGAGGGATCTGGTTGAGTCCGAAAGGAAGAATACTGGATTTGTTTTGTGAGATTCAGAACCTACAACCAGATATACTTAGCACATTTGTTGCTTGTTAGTTTGAATACTGGTGAAATTGTACTTTTTCCTAATTGTCTAGACACTTTCTAGACTCTTATTGAGGTGCAAGACTATCAATATGACGTTCTGCTTTCTTAATTTCTATAGGTCTTTTTGCTGTTTGTGGTTTGCAACGTGAACTAGTCTCCTGGCTTCTTGGAATACTATGTAATATGCTTTTACCGTGCAGGTGATTTACTTATGCTTTTAAATGTTTCATCTGCTGAGGGTGTATTGTTAACAACATATGGCAAGTTGCAACCACCTCTTGGAAAACACAGATTAAAGGTACTTTTTGGTTCTCATTTGGATGATTTGTTTTCTAATTCTAGTGCATCTTTTACTGTTATGGTTTATAATTTCAAATTTTCTGAACGACACTCCTCCAACAGATGGGAATATGATTTTTTATTTTTTCCCTAGATTGTAGAGTTTATTTCAGTTTTACTCACAGTCGGTAGTGAAGCAGCAGAGAAGGAAGTAATTCGACTTGGAGTGGTGAAAAGAGTGTTGGACTTGTTTTTCGAGTAAGTGGGGAACCACATGATCTTAGTTGATGATATGTAGACTGTCTTGCTAAATTGTGATGCAATTGTGTGTCAGGTATCCCTACAACAACTTTTTGCATCACCATGTAGAGGATGTAATTGTATCATGCTTGAAGAGCCAAAACACACAACTTATTGACCATCTTCTCAGTGAGTGCAATCTTATTGAGCGTATACTTGAGGCGGAAAAAGACCCCACATTATCTGCTGGTGATTCTGATAAGGTGAAAAATATATTTTATTGCTATTGTTTGGGGTGTGCATCTTTAGTTATTAACTACCTTTGTTTACCTATGATATCTTCAGCCCACAGTCCCTGCAGTGGGTAGAAAGCCACCCAAGATTGGAAACATTGGTCATTTGACTCGTATCTCGAACAAACTTCTTAGATTGGAAACATTGGTCATTTGACTCGTATCTCGAACAAACTTCTTGAGTTTGCTAAAGTCAATGTCGAAATTCAGTCACGTTTACAGGTATACCACAATTATGTCTTATGGGATTTATTAATAGTCATTTGCCACACATTCATTTACTCACGCAGATATGAAACAGAACTGGTTCATTTATTGGGCTTGAATATATTCAATGTAGTTACTATTCTTAGTATTCACATTTCATGTGTTTTGGATGAGAGTATGATATTATTTCCATGCATTTTCTGTATAAATTTTATAGATACTCAGATCGTCAAAAACAATTTGCTCAAGGCTTCACCCCTGTTTGATTTGTTCCAAAGATATTTTCTTGATAGCTTGTTTGCATGTGAAATATTGAGAGCTTCTTAGCCTCCTAAGGTGCTGGTCTTTTGTACCGAACTTTTCATATCTCATTTATTTTCTTTTGCCGTTTTTACCAGGAAAATAGCAAATGGGTGGACTGGCAGACAGAAGTCTTGTCAAAGCGTAATTCATTGGAAAACGTCTTCTCTTGGGCCTGCGGGTGTGTATTCTTTTTCCTCTTATAGGGAGTTTTTTTCTAAAAGAAACCATATGGCACCGGCTTCTGTGTTCAAAAATTATTACGAAAGGCAGAACTTATACTGAAAATAGTATTTTTCTTATAAAGTTTGTCACATGTGTTAGTCACATATGTGTAATTTGCCTCTGCTTTAATATCAATCAAGATATATGAAAAATTAAATGCTACTGCCACTCCCACTAGGTGGGAATAAGAGCTTGTCTTTGGGAAGTTCTTTAGGGGTTGATAAATGTTATGCGTGAGAGGCTACACTGATGGTTGGTGTAGTATATGGCTAATTGTTTTTTAATTGATATTCTTGCCCTTACCAGGGACCCAACTTCACTCGATGATAGTAGTAGAGATAGTGGTGATGATGATTACCTCGATGGAGATTCTGATGTGGCACCCCTAGCAAACAATTTGAACCAGGCCTTTCAATATGGAACTTACAGCAATGATGACGTAGATGAGGTGATGTTCTCGTATTGCCTTGTCATAGCTGCAACTTGTGATTGTTTATTTATTATTATTATTATTATTAAAGATTTTAGCTGCATATTTCAGTAAGTTTAGGAAGGTCAGGGGTATCGGCTGTTGAGTGTAGAGTCAAAGGAGGAAATCGATTCAGGAATTTTTTAGTAATTCACTTTAGTTTTCATTGACCTTTTAATCCTGTTATAGTTCCTGAATACAATACATATTGAAATCTGATGCAATGCAAGAAGTCTAAAGTTTTACTGATGTATTGAACCCCACCGGGGTGATGCAGTTACCAAGTCTCTGTATTTGGCCGACAGTTAAACAGTCACTTCTTTCTTTAGTCATTCTACTTGGTTGACCTCTGGATAGTTAGCATGGGGTTTTGACCGTCTCTCTTCCTTTCTTATATTTAACTAGCCTCAAAGTAGCTTTACCTGAGCAACTAATTTCTTATCCTCATAACAAATTTGTTCTACCATTAATATTTTTTTATTGATCCACTGCAGGCCGAAGACTCAATGGAACAAGAAGATGAGGTATTATTAGTCTTTTCCTTATCTTTAGGAATAGAGACTTTACTTTCATTTGTGGAAAAGAAATTTTTAACTTCCTCCTCTTTCTCCTTTATGTGCTATTTATTGCTGAAGACACACCCAAATTCTTATTGCGGCTCTTGTGCTTGTTTATCTAAGTAGCCAAAACGAAAGCTTTATGATAGGACTGAGTAAGAACTTTAAAACCAATAACACATCAATAGAGTCAAGAAGGAGAAGGATGTAACATCAATTTGGTTTTAGTTACTTGTTGGTTTTATTATTAGACTTTTGGTCCAGTTTTTGGTCCAGTTTTTTTTTTTTTCCAACAATAATTCACTTTGATATTAGACTTAGAACAGAGTACATTTACGAAACAGAGAGTGCAAAAATAACAGAGGAATTGAAACAAAGACATAAAGACATAAAGACTTCCCCATAACTTGAAGTAATGTCTAAGATAAGATAGCCTAATTTTGAGGTTTCCTTTCATGGTTACGAAAGAGATGATAGGGTTATATCATGTTGGAATGCTTTTTGAAGCCATCGTGGAGGACCTCTCGCGATGTAAGACTGAATTCTGGAGTCTCTTGTCACACTTTGTGATATTCGCCTTGCCGGAATGTTAGCGTTGGCTTGACAATGACTGAACCTCCAAAACCTGGTTTCACTGAGAATTGTCAACAGCTCATATGCTTGCAATTTATAGGATGGCCATGCTTGTGGACGGTTTATACTCCCCACCAAATATTTCTCCATACATTCGAAGATACATTTATGTATCTTATGATCTGCAATGCACTGTATAGACCATTTGATCACCTGGAAGGAGGCTTCTGACGCAGAATGTAAATTGGCAAAGCTTCTTCTGCTATGTAGAACACCTGGAAGGAGGCTTCTGACGCAGAATGTAAATTGGCAAAGCTTCTTCTGCTATGTAGAATGACTGTACCATTCGAGTTCCTCAGTATCCAAGCTCCACCAGCAGTTTTGGAAGTGTTACAATATGTGGAAGCTATATTGCATTTAAGCCAGTCATTTTTTGGTCTCGACCAGGGAACCTTCCGAGTCTGTCCATCATTTCCTTGGGATTCGTAGATTTCTTGAGCCGTTTTCCATTCCTGATAATCTTCTCGAATTTTCTTAAGAGTCTCAAGAGGATCGAAACTTCGACTTTCAAATAGTTTCAAGTTCCTGTTCTTCCATAGTCTCCAAAGGATCCAAGGAAATGATTTTCGAATTTCTTCAGGCCACAGGGAGTTATTGACGTTTGATAGAAGGTGAGAGACATTTGAGTAGACTGATCCTTCTACAAAACCCAAATCCGGACAAGGGAAATCTGCGAGAGACCAAATCAAGCGAGATTCTGGACATTGGAATAGGATATGATTGATAGTTTCTTTTGACAATCCACATCTTTGGCAAGTATTGTCAACCTGTAAGTGTCTCCTCTCCAAGGTATCAGAGGCCGGGATAGCATTTGATAACAACTTCCAAATGAAAATTTTAATCTTATTCTCAGTAAGCAAAGACCAAACCTTAGCTTTGAGATCAACAATGGAAGGAAGAATGTTGGCCATTTGAAGACTCGGATTATTTGTGATTCTGGAAATAAGCCAATATCCAGATTTAGCTGTGTACTCCCCAGTTTTGTTGTACTTCCAGATAAAGTAATCTTCAAACTGAGGGAACAATCTAGTCTTCATAATGATTTCAATATCTTGGGGATAGAATAGCTCTTCAAGTCGATTAAGGTCCCATGTCTGTTCTTCCTGCAACCATAAGTCTGACACCAGTAAATCCATGTTGCACGTGAAGTCTTTTAACAATGGTATCCTTGGGACAATATCCATAATCCATGGATCAGACCATACTCTTGTACTTTTGCCATTGCCCATTTTGCTTTGGATTCCTGAGAACAACAATTCTCTACCTTTGAGAATGCTTTTCCAAGCATAAGATGGTTTCTTCCCTAAAGGAGCTGAAAGGAAATCAGAGTTTGCAAAATATCTACTCTTCATGAGCCTAGAGAAGATGGATTCTGGCTTTGATAGAATCCTCCATGCTTGCTTTGCCAACAAAGCTTGGTTGAATAAGGAGATATCTTTGAAACCCATTCCTCCCTTTTCCTTTGGTAGACAAAGCTTTTCCCAACTTAACCAATGAATGTTATTTGTATTCTCAGAAGAGTTCCACCAGAAGTCTGCTAAAGCGCTGCTTATGTTCTTACAAGTTGTCTGGGGAAGAAGGAAACAAGACATTATATGAATTGGCATAGCTAAGGCGATGGACTTTATCAACGTTTCTTTTCCTCCCTGAGAGAGGTATTTAGAATACCAACCACTTATTTTTGATTGCACTCTATATTGCACTCTATCCTTGAGGAAACGAAGTAGCTCCACCTTGGAACCATTGAAACAATCTGGTACCCCCAGATACGTGCCCAACCCACCTTCATTGGTTATCCTTGTGATCTGTTGAATCTCTTTTTTGGTATCTTGAGGAACTTTCAATCCAAATGATATGGAAGATTTATGGGTGTTGATCATTTGTCCAGAAGCCTCAGAGTAGTTCTGCAGAATGGTAGTGAGAGCAGTGGACTGTTGAGTATTAGCATGACAAAGGAACAGACTATCATCTGCAAAAAGAAGATGGTGAATCTCCGGACCTTCATCTGAGAATCTCAAACCCGATATGGCACCATCCCTGTTAGCTTGGTTCAGTCTATTAGTTAAACCTTCAGTGCATAAGACAAAGAGGAAAGGTGACAAGGGATCACCCTGTCTAAGACCTCGGGTGGGGGTTATATTACCAAAGGGCTGATTATTGATCAATACTGAGAAAGATGGCGTTGAGATGCAAGCATAAACCCATTTGATCCATCTTTCATGAAAACCCAATCCTTGTAATAATCTCAGAAGATAGTCCCATTCAACTCGATCAAAAGCTTTCATCACAGAAGATAGTCCCATTCAACTCGATCAAAAGCTTTAGACATATCCGATTTAACTGCCATGAACGTTTCAGAAATATCAGGATGCACTCTCAAACCATGGGTGATCTCATGAGCTATCAGAATGTTATCGGTGATGAGCCTATCTTCGATGAAAGCCGATTGACAAGGAGAAACTATGTCGGGAAGACATCGTTTAAGTCTTTGAGCTAGGATTTTAGAGATCACCTTATAAGTAACATTACATAAGCTGATTGGTCGCAGTTGAGTCATCTCCGTAGGGTTAATCACCTTTGGTAGTAAACATAGATGAGTATAGTTCCATTCTTTGGGCATGGTTCCAGAAGCAAAGAAATGTTGTATCTCCATAATGAACTGTTCGGAAACAATATCCCAGTATTTTTGATAGAACAAGGCAGTAAGACCATCAGGACCTGGGGAACTAGATGCTTTGAGGGAAAAGAGAGCTTCCTTGATCTCTAGACCTGAAACTTCCGCAGCTAACAGTTGATTCATCTCAGGGGAGACTCGCTGGGACAGACCAGAGAACCACTCGTCTTCTAAAATTCTGATTTGAGCTGAGAAAAGATTCTTAAAATAAGAAGTGGCCACCTCTCCCTTTGATGCTTCTGAGAATTGAACTCTACCATGTTCATCCAAGAGTCTGTCTATCCTATTCAAATAGCGAGTCTCCTTGACAGAAGCATGGAAAAAAGAGGAATTTTTATCCCCCTCCTTTAGCCATCTTTGCCGGCTTTTCTGTTTCCAAAAAAGTTCTTCATCTTTATAAGCAGCACAAAGGTCTCTTTTCAAGTCCCTAAGAAGTTGGAAATCAGGAAACATCTTGCTTAGTTCCTTGTCTAAAGCAGCTCCTATTCTGGTAATCTCCATTTTAGAGTTCAAATTGTTGCTTCTTCTCCAATAACTTAGAGCCTTTCTGACATGTCTAATCTTAGTGTACATAAGACCCGGAACACCTGAAGAAGAAGATTTCCAAGCTTCTAGTATCCGATCTTTAACACCAGGTTTGTTAAGAAAACGCTTGTCAAAAGTGAAGTTTCCCCTGTATGAATTCTGGCTCCTGAACAGTTTAAACGCTTGTCAAAAGTGAAGTTTCCCCTGTATGAATTCTGGCTCCTGAACAGTTTGGTGAGAATTGGTCTGTGATCAGAACCTCTCATCTCTAGAGAAGACTGGTTGATTTCCGGAAAACTGAGGAACATAGCATTATTTGCAAAAGTTCTGTCGAGTCTGGATTGTACCCAAAGATCATTCCTTCTTCCTGCCCAAGTAAAGAAATTACCAGAAAGTGGAACTTCTGTAACATGACAACAATCCAGCATATCTGTGAACGGCTTGAAGTGTCCAGGAGACAACCATTGACCCCCACACCTTTCTTCATTGGATAAAATATCATTGAAATCCCCAGATAAAACCCAATTACTCTGTCTGTTGATCCCTATCCGCATCAATCTTTCCCAAAGAGATAGCCGATTCTTCCTATTTGGATCACCATACACACAAGATAAATAAAAAGATGGAGAAGAGTCCAAAAGTACTACTGCATCTATTACATTCTTATCAGCAAAGATGATTGAAACATCTACATTAGCTTTCCAAAAGAGGGCTAAGCCACCACTTTTACCTATGGGATCTATAGTAAAAACATTGGAATATCCTAGCCAAGCTTGAATATCTACCAATACATCCCTTACATTCATAGTTTCCGATAAAAATAAAAGATCAGGGAAATGTTGTTGACGCATTTCCTTGAGACGATGAATTGCAAGAGATTGAGGACGCCCCAAACCCTGGCAATTCCAGCTGATAATACTCATTGATCTTTGGACAATCCCAACTGTGGGATCGCCTTAGAAGGATTGTGCTTTTTTGCAGATGCACTACCTTCATAGTCTGCCTTTCTTTTTTTCGTCTGAGTGACTTGATAATCCGGATCCTGGTGAATTTCCGCTTCAGGAGGTGCAGGTGTGTGTTGGTTTATCTTCATAAAGGATCTCTTGGGTCTTGGTTTTGCCCTGTATGTTCTCTTGAATGGACCAATTGTTCTACCTCGATGAGGCAAACCAGGAGCAAAGGGGACAGGATCAGTAACCAATGGAAGGGAAGGAGGTGTGAACAAGAGGAGGTGGTTCAAGACGTAAGAGGGACTTTGCTGCAACTGGATCTGCTTCCGCATCATTAACAGCTGTCTGGACATACTGTTGCCTGAAGTTAAGAGCTCTTTCATCCGGATCCTGAGCAGTCAAGAAGTTGCGCATCTCCATTAGGACTGCTTCAGCTATACGAGGTCTTCCAGTACCAGGGAGAGGCCCAACCTGCTCCTCAGAAAGAACACCATACAGGGGGTCACCAACTTTCAGCACTGGAGATTCATCAGAAGCTATTTCCTTGCCTTTATCAGAAGCCTTAAGAGGACAAATGGCTTGGTCATGAGTTAGGCAGAAGCAGAGTTGACAGAGTTTCTGAACCCTCTCATATTTAAACTTAACAATCGCAGAAGTGCCATCCGGACATGTGATCAGCTTAGCTTGACGCAGGGGTTTGTTCACATCACAAAAAATCCGAACTCTTATGTATTCTTGAAGTTGTGGTTTGTTGGGATCAAAAGCAACTTCATCCACTCTACCAAGATAGTTATCTCCAAGCCAAGTGAAAGCTTCAACCGATCTGTAATTATGAGGGAAGTTCCAGAACTGAACCCATATTGGAATAAATTGGAGATAATCAGCAGGAGGTTGAGGAACCCATCTGTCGATTACGATGGCCCAGTCATTATAGGTATGGAGACCCTTAGCGAGAATCTCTTCCAAGTCATGTTGAGAGTTGAAGACAAACTGAAACCTTTCACGAGATATTCTTCCAAGTCATGTTGAGAGTTGAAGACAAACTGAAACCTTTCACGAGATATGGCCACACCTTGAACTCGACCTGCCTTTTGCCACTTCCTCGGCATTTCAAACAGGAAACTTCGCATATTTTGTTGAGGAGGGTTGAGCAATCGACCCATGATACTTCTCACGTTACGCGAAGTAGAGGAGAAATCTGGGCGATCAGGAAGAGCCAGAGGAGTATTGACATCATCAAGGGACATAGCTTTGAGGGCTTTCGACATAGAACAGCTCATGGTTACTAAGGAGAGATAAGCGATTAGGTTTTGGATGATTTGATGAACGGAGAACCACATCTCGGTGGGTTTTAAAGACAGATTCCGGGGACAAGATTAGAAATTTGCCGAACTGGATTTGACGGAGGCACAAGAACTAAGGGGATATCTTGATCAGAGTGAAGAAACGACCTGAAAAAGGTGAGAATTGGCGTATACGAGGAAACTGTAGATCGAAATGGGACGTTAATTGAACTGTAGCGCTGACTTTGGCCAGTGATGAAAGCCTCTCCTTGAAGACTTTTGGTCCAGTTTAAATATAATCTTTTTTAAGAAGTTTGATCAATTTTTAGGTGTATTCCAATAACTTATTTAGCTTTTAATTTTTGGTTTTTAAGTATTTTTTTTACTTAATTTTCCATATATGGTCTTAATTTTAATAAGGAACTTTAAAAGAAAGATCGGAAAAAGTAAAAATTTTCCATATATGGTCTTAATTTTAATAAGGAACTTTAAAAGAAAGATCGGAAAAAGTAAAAACCCAAGCAATACCAAAATGGCTCCACCTGCGCTTCGCAAACCACCAGCTTTTGCTCCGCCGCAAACAATCTTAAGACCTCAGAACAAACCCAAACCTATGGCGCCGTCGCCGTACAAGCCTCCTCCTCCTTCCTCACAATCGGTGCACAGTCCGGCGAAAGAATCAGCACCTTCACAGCCAGCATTAGTTGGTGTCACTTCATCGGTGATTGAAGAGTACGATCCAGCGAGACCTAATGATTACGAGGAGTATAAAAGGGAGAAGAAGAGGAAAATTATGGAAGCTGAGATGAAGCGAGAGCTGGATAAGAGAAGGCAAGAGGAAGAGTTAAGAGAGAAGAGGGAAAGAGAAGAAAGGGAGAGGGAAAGGGAAAGAGATAACAGTGATTCGTCTCGATTGAATATCTCAGGTGAAGAAGCAAGAGAAGAAAGGGAGAGGGAAAGGGAAAGAGATAACAGTGATTCGTCTCGATTGAATATCTCAGGTGAAGAAGCGTGGAAGAGACGCGCCGCTATGAGTGGTGTAAGCGGTGGGAAGCGAAGATCTTCGTCTCCACCGGGGAATATTGACGGATTTAGTATCAGTAAATCGGAGACGAGTGGGTTAGGAGTTGGAGCAGGTGGGCAGATGACAGCTGCTCAGAGGATGATGGCGAAGATGGGTTGGAAACAAGGACAAGGGCTTGGGAAATCAGAGCAAGGTATCACTACGCCATTGATGGCTAAGAAGACTGATCGTAGAGCTGGTGTGATTGTGAATGCTAGTGAGAATAAATCTTCGGAGAAGAAGGTTAAGAGTGTGAATATCAATGGTGAACCAACCAGGGTTCTGCTTCTTAGAAACATGGTATGCTTATCAATACAACCCTACATGCTGATTCTTGATTCGTATTTTGCGTGTCAGTGTCTAATTGAATCAATATGATGTGCCAAAGCCATGTTAGAGTTTATTCAAATCAAAATTTGGTTCTTTTATTAGGACGCACGTTGTACAGTGGTTTAGAACGGTCTGCTATAATGACATTGCTGTATTCCAGCATTTGATGTGATCTTAGTTTAGAAATAGTTACTTCAGATTGTTAGCAGCATGTTAGATCAATAAACCCAACCTCATCTTTGGATTTTTCAGGGATTGAATGTGAGGGTATATTCGAATCCTGTTGATAAAGATGTTGTGAAAATGGAATTGAGTAATGCAACGTAGGAGCTTTTATGATACTTTGATTCTTTGAACAAGATATTTAAAAGCCTTGGCACTGATGAAATTTTGTTGCTGGTGGGGCTTGTAGCTCAGAGCGCTACTTATGTTAATGTTAGTCTAGTGAACAGCTAGGTTGTTATAGATTTAGATTGGGAAGAACATTTAGATGTAGAAGTTGCAGTATCTTCCCCTAGAATAGTCAAATAGGCATTTGGGAACTGGGGCTAGCTTAACTTGAGTCCTCAGGATTGGATTGTCATATACTAAATAGTTCAAAATTGAAACCTGAGAGTTGGCATGTGATTGAAGGAAATGATACTGTAATAGCTCTCACATCTTTTTTTATGTGAAGCATTTCTTAACTATTATCATAGAATATTCGGTATATGAAAGCATCTTCATACCGGTTGTAATAAACGAGACATCTCTTATGATTATTTTCTTTGTGTATTACTCTCTGCACTTATGAATGACCCATCACCTGTTTTATCTGCATCTGAAGGTTGGGCCAGGAGAAGTAGATGATGAGTTAGAAGACGAGGTGGGAGGTGAGTGTGGAAAATACGGTACAGTCACGCGTGTACTGATATTCGAGATAACTGAACCAAACTTCCCAGTACACGAAGCAGTCAGAATCTTCGTTCAGTTTTCAAGACCAGAAGAAACAACAAAAGCTTTAGTGGATCTTGATGGACGATACTTTGGAGGAAGGACAGTGCGTGCAACGTTCTATGACGAAGAGAAATAAAAAAAAAAAAAAAGCTTCCTTTGTTCTTTAAAAATTGGGCCTATATGCACAATCTAATACTAAAGCCCATTTGTAATTGGGCCTAGCCCAAATAATGTTAGTCAATTAGATATTTAGATTACTCTTGGAGTCTTACAGATAAAAGGAGAGATAGTCGTTGACGTGTGTTGCCACGTCATCAATGGAAGAACACAAGTCCAGTCTTATCTAGATGACGTTTGAAACATTTTTGAAATTCTGAATTTGACTTTCTCCGGAATGGCTAATCACTCTCGGCCTCACGTCTGTCAGTGTTTAACTCGGCTAGCATCTATCAAGCGTAATGCTGTTGTCACAATATACGGAAACCGAAGACGTACCGGTCGGGAATTCGTTGACGGTGTTCTGAGCCTTGCCGCCGGACTGATTCGTCTCGGCGTACGAAACGGAGACGTCGTCTGTATTGCTGCTCTTAACAGGTCCAATACGTATATTATCTACGAAAGTTCAAAATTTGAACGGAGTTTTTTAAAATAATATAGTTTGGTTCTTTGCGTTTTGACAAAAAATTTAGGTATTAATAAGGTTTTTTAAGTTTGGTCTTTTGGTTTTGTGGTTGCAGTGATTTGTTCTTGGAGTGGTTATGGTTTTTTAAGTTTGGTCTTTTGGTTTTGTGGTTGCAGTGATTTGTTCTTGGAGTGGTTATTGGCTATTGCATTGGTTGGAGGCATAGTGGCTCCATTGAATTACAGATGGGTATGTATCTGATCTTAAATCCAGGCTTCATGAAATTCTGTGACAATCAACCAGAATCTTCTTTTGAAACGTTTACAAGTTTCTGATTATTACATAGTTTTTATTAGATTGTGTATGTTCCTGACACATTTTTGGGGTTCTTGATGATTTATTTTCGTGAAAGGGCAGAGCTTGAAAGAATTTTTGGGGTTCTTGATGATTTATTTTCGTGAAAGGGCAGAGCTTGAAAGAAGCGAAAATGGCAATGATGCTGGTAGAACCTGTTCTCTTGGTTACTGATGAGACCTGTGTTTCGTGGTGCATTGATGTTCAGAATGGAGATATACCTTCGTTGAAATGGCTTGTCTTGACGGAGTCTACCTCCCCGGAATTTGCAAGTGAACATCACCAGTGTATGATTTGTTTGATAAACCTTTATAAATCTCGACGGTTAAGAGACTCCCTTTGTGACTTGATTTGTTGTGTTATCTGCCAGTTTTGACAACTGAAATGCTTAAACAGCAGACACCAGTGCCTTCCTTAGCAACGTACGCTTGGGCTCCTGATGATGCTGTTGTGATTTGTTTTACTTCTGGTACAAACTGTTTAATTCTGCTTCCTCCATAATGATCTTCAAGTTACTTGGTCTCTTTTTGTTTTGATTTACGGCCTTCTTGGAAATAGGTACAACGGGAAAACCCAAGGGTGTGATCATAAGCCACTTGGCTTTCATCACGCAGTCTCTAGCTAAGATTGCTATTGTTGGCTATGGTGAGGATGATGTACGCCTTTTACCTCTACTTTTCTTGGTTTTCATCTTTAGAGCTGAATGCTTCTGTAACTGTAAGAGCCTCTTAGATTATTTCTCTGTTCATTTTCTGCAGGTGTATTTACATACATCACCATTAGTTCATATCGGCGGTCTGTCATCAGTTATGGCCATGCTAATGGTTGGAGCTTGCCATGTTATACTTCCCAAGTTTGATGCCGTGACAGCCCTTCAAGTTATGGAACAAAACCGAATAACTTGCTTCATCACCGTCCCAGCTATGATGGCTGATCTTATTCGCGTCAACCGGTAAAAAAACGGAAATGAATAAAATATCTTTTTAGAAGTATATATGGTCTTTAAATCCATTGGTTGGCTGAATATTTTTACTCAAAGGACAACGAAGAATGGAGCTCAAAACCGCGGTGTGAGAAAGATACTAAATGGAGGTGGATCTTTATCAAGCGAACTCCTAAAAGATGCTGCAACAATCTTCCCTTCTGCAAAGATTCTTTCAGCATATGGTGAGGCATTCTCATTTCGCTTTTAAACAACCGTGTGTACTAATCTTTTGACCCTAAACTCAATGTGATTTTGGTTTGGTTTATAGGGATGACAGAGGCATGCTCTTCCCTTACCTTCATGACTCTCCATGATCCAACACGTTTGGTTTATAGGGATGACAGAGGCATGCTCTTCCCTTACCTTCATGACTCTCCATGATCCAACACAAGAGTCTTATAAAGGAACCTATACTTTGGTTAATCAACAAAATCAAGGTACATGTGTTGGAAAGCCTGCGCCTCATATTGAACTGATGGTTAAGCTTGACGAAAATTCATCGAGGGTTGGGAAAATTCTAACTCGCGGACCACACACAATGCTTGGATATTGGGGCCATCAATTAGTACAAGAAACTGTTGCAGCATCAGAATCCAGCAGCAAAGAAGCTTGGCTCGACACAGGTGATATCGGTGCCTTTGACGAGTTTGGTAACTTATGGCTTATAGGCCGGTCAAATGGCCGAATCAAAACCGGAGGAGAGAACCCGGAGGAGAGAACGTTTACCCCGAAGAGGTTAGCTCCCAACACAAGAAACTGCTCAATATTAGCCTAAAGTTGTGCATTTTTTATGGACTGAAATCAATTATTTACGTAGGTCGAAGTTGTTCTAGTAAAGCATCCTGGGATTGTCTCTGCCGTGGTGATAGGCATCATCGATGCTCGTCTTGGGGAAATGGTCGTTGCTTGTGTTCGATTACAAGAGAATTGGAAATGGTCTGATGTTGAAAACCGCAAACAAGGTTTTGAACTGTCAAGTGAGACACTTAAGCATCATTGTAGAACACAGAATCTAACCAGGTAAAATACTTTGATTATCTATAGCATCTAAAGGAATGAAACGTTTTAGTTTTGTTTAATATTGTGTATAATAGTCTCGTGAATTTTATGAACTTGTTTGAACAGTTTTAAGATTCCAAAGAGGTTTGTCCGATGGGAGAAGCAGTTTCCATTGACAACAACTGGGAAAGTGAAAAGAGATGAAGTTCGAAGAGAAGTTTTGTCTCAATTCCAAATCTTGCATAGCTCTCTCTGATCATTACAAAACAATCTCCATTTGTATAACAAAACTTTATTTTTATTTGTGTTTAGTTCGATCATAAATCAATTCTTGTCCTTTATACAGAGAACCAGAACCAAACAGAACACACAAATTCTGATTTGGGTTTTGCTCGTAGATTTGGTAGTTTATCAGAGTATGAACATCATAATAAACTGTAAATACTCTGTTTTGTTACTTGAATTAAAAAAACAGAACATTCTAACAAACTCCATTTATGTCTCTGTCGGTAGTGTATGATCTAACTCTTCAGGCATACCAAATCGCTTGCCAATGTTTTTATATAGTTGTGGCTTAAAGGTCTGGCATGGCCCTCAGGTGTGCTTAGAAACCAAAGATCATCAATAGCAAGAATTGGAATTTTGAGGAGATTCTTATGTGCTATTTGTACATATATGTACCATAACCAAAGTAAGGCAAAAAGACATCACTATGGCATGTTTGAAGATTCAAGAAACAATGGTTTTCAATAATAAGCTTTATGTGACCGATTGGTTCTCTTGTTAACTTGTTAAGAAGTTCATGGCCAACAATGCCGCTCCAACAGCTGGTTCTACCTGAAGATACATATCAGTATAACACTTATTCAGTTCTTGAAAGATGATGAGTGAGAGGTAGAATGTTGAACCTTTGGTATGATAGTTTGAGCCCCGGGAAAGTATCGGTTAATGCGTTTTGAGACTTCTTTTCCAATGTCCCATTTCTGATTAGCGTTTAAAACT
>CM071721.1:5636684-5647565 GCA_036630335.1 Physaria fendleri | reverse complement strand
ATAAAACTTATGATTTTAGTGAAATAAATGCTATAAATCTCAAAGAAGATATGAACTAAAAAAAAAATAGCAAACCTGTTGATAAATATGACGAGCTTCATCTTCTGGTAATCTACCTTTTTCTATAATATAGTCAAATAGTTCTCCATGCTTCACATATTCCATCACAACATATATGTTTTCAGGGGTCTCTATAACTTCATACTGACGTATGATATGAGGATGATTCAACAATTTTAGAATTTTTATCTCCCTTTGTACTACAACAAACAAGCTTAAAACAGTTATTTATTAAGATTAATATATATATTATTTATTGTAAAATTAGGGGTGGACAAAAAAACCAAAATAAAAATTTTTTTTTTGGGCTGAAATAAAAAATACCAAACCAAAATAATTAGTTTGGTTTAATTATAATTTATATTTAATGAAATTATTCACTTTTTATGGTTTTCCCCCATATATATAAAAAAGCATTGAGATATATATGGCCATTAAAATTGGTTTGATTGTATTCAAAATAATAGTAGATTATTTTCTATATCTGGTTTACAAAGAAAAATTGAAACCTCTATAATACTCCACCTTAGTCAATGAGGATATATATATTAAACCTCTTTGTTTTGTTTATCCTAATCTAGTTTGTTTCAGTCCAAAAAAAAAAATCTACATTGTTGTTATAAATCTGAGTCACATGTTGACCAAAATTATTAATTGTCTGACACATAGCCATACTAAAAAGGTTAGTGTCTGCGTTACCTTGATGGTAGAGAATCTTTTTTTTTTTTTGGTCAACAATGGTAGAGAATCTAATCTACCTAAATATAAACAATAAATATAAATATCCTTACCAACAAAAAGAAAAAAACAATAAATATTAATATATTGGTCGAATCATTATGTTTTTATATGGTTATTAGAATTTTTTTTCTGTCCAGAAAAGAATCTATTGTACCGCGCTGCACCATCCGGCCAAAAGGTCATGGGTTCGAGTCAACAAAGTGGAAACACTTAAAATACGTTAAAAAAAAAAAAAAATCCATTTAGGGCCTGATTGGTTGGGACTGTAGCTTTGAAGTTTTGGCTGTAGATTTGTTGCTGTAGATTTTTGGGCTGTAGCTTTATAATTATGGCTGTAGAATATAAAGTTGTAATGTTACTTTATTTGATAATATTTCTAAATTAATAATCTTTAAATTGAAGTAGATTTGCTAGCTAATAATGTTGATATTTTAATTTATAATTTTGTGAACCTTTCTAATACTAAAAGATATATAACACGTGTTTTACATTGCATTGTAAACTATATTATGTTTTTTAAGGAGTTTTATTTTCTATTATGAGAATACTTTTAGCAAACTATCATATCTTAACATATATTATTATAAAACCAAAATAACATCTTTATAATTAATATTTACAATTTGAAATATATTATTTATTGTGTTTAATTTTTCTTTAGATCTTTTTTTTTACAAAAAATTTCGTCAATAATAATAATTATTTTTTCCTTTTTTAGTTCAAAATCTGAGTGTTATTAATTAAAAGTCTATTAGAAATTTGTATTAGATTTTTTTAGTTCTCTCATATATTTTTTTACTCAAAAATTAATATTTATAATTTGTAAAAGAAAAGTTTATATGAAAAAAATAAACGACACGCAAAATTAGTTTATGAATTCACCAACTTTTTTTTTTTTAGGAGATACTCAAAAATGAGAAATAATCTAATCTGAACTTCAAATAAGTAAAATTATTTGAATTTTCTATTGGAATTAAATCAGTAAAATTAGTTGAAATTATGGAATGATTTTTGGTCTTTTAGAATTTGTGTTAGCAATTAATAGCTATATTTTTCTTGAAGATGAATAAAAATAAAATGAAAAATTTATTAATTAAAAGTCTATTAGAAATTTGTATTAGATTTTTTTAGTTCTCTCATATATTTTTTTACTCAAAAATTAATATTTATAATTTGTAAAAGAAAAGTTTATATGAAAAAAATAAACGACACGCAAAATTAGTTTATGAATTCACCAACTTTTTTTTTTTTAGGAGATACTCAAAAATGAGAAATAATCTAATCTGAACTTCAAATAAGTAAAATTATTTGAATTTTCTATTGGAATTAAATCAGTAAAATTAGTTGAAATTATGGAATGATTTTTGGTCTTTTAGAATTTGTGTTAGCAATTAATAGCTATATTTTTCTTGAAGATGAATAAAAATAAAATGAAAAATCTGAAATGTCTTCCCAAAACCAATTTGTATGGGGAAAAAATGTAATGCTCTATTTTTTTTTCTTAGACTGAAATGTCTTCCCAAAACCAATTTGTATGGGGAAAAAATGTAATGCTCTATTTTTTTTTCTTAGATTCCTCAAAGAGAATACATGGTGTTATATACGTGATTTTTTCCTCTATTACATCATATAACAAAAAGGACTCAAAAAAAAACATTTTTGGCTTATATATTATCGGATTTACTTATTTTCCGTAACGTTTATGTCTTTTTTTTCCCTCTTTTGTCTGAAAACTGGATGTTTGTCTTCTTAATTTGATTTTCTTGTTTATCTGTCATCTTGTTCTGCAAAAGAAAAAAAAGAAGAAGAACAAAACTGGTTTAAAGAATGAAGACTTATCTGGTTATTAATTACGGTTTATTATTAGGTTAATGTTTAGTTTACCCCTTTGGTTGTGGAAGTGGGATTTTCTGACAGCTTGACGAATATTACTTTCATTCTTTTGCAAAATCTCAGCGATCTTTCCTGATTTAAATATCAACGGTCCTGATATGCTTTGTTTTCTCAATTGTTCATCCTCCTTCACCACCAATAATCACAAACATTAATTCAGCCATTAATAGAGACTTTAATTTAGAAAAGCAAAAAAGAAGCACTTACTAGATTGTTGTTAGGAGAATCCTCCTCTCTTAGGTTGAAATCCAAACCAGCTTACAAAGAAAAATATAGTCCAACCACATATATATATATATATATATATATATATTAGAATTCAGATATATAAAGTTGTAATGTTACTTTATTATTTCTAAATTAATCATCTTTAAATTGAAGTAGATTTGCTAGCTAATAATTTTGATATTTTAATTTATAATTTTGTGAACCTTTTTAATACTAAAAGATATAAAACACGTGTTTTACATTGCATTGTAAACTATATTATGTTTTTAAGGAGTTTTATTTTCTATTATGAGAATACTTTTAGCAAAATATCATATCTTAACATATATTATTATAAAACCAAAATAACATCTTTATAATTAATATTTATAATTTGAAATTTATTATTCATTATGTTTAATATTTCTTTAGATTTTTTTTACAAAAAAATTTCGTCAATAATCGTTTGTTTTTTTTTTCCTTTTTAGGTCAGAATCTGAGTGTTATTAATTAAAAAGTCTATTAGAAATTTGTATTAGAATTTTTTAGTTCTCTTCTTAGATTCCTCAAAGAGAAAACATGGTGTTATATACGTGATTTTTTCCTCTATTACATCATATAACAAAAAGGACTAAAAAAAAACATTTTTGGATTATATATTATCGGATTTACTTATTTTCCGTAACGTTTATGTCTTTTTTTTTCCCTCTTTTGTCTGAAAACTGGATGTTTGTCTTCTTAATTTGATTTTCTTGTTTATCTGTCATCTTGTTCTGCAAAAGAAAAAAAAGAAGAAGAACAAAACTGGTTTAAAGAATGAAGACTTATCTGGTTATTAATTACGGTTTATTATTAGGTTAATGTTTAGTTACCCCTTTGGTTATGGAAGTGGGATTTTCTGACAGCTTGACGAATATTACTTTCATTCTTTTGCAAAATCTCAGCAATCTTTCCTGATTTAAATATCAACGGTCCTGATATGCTTTGTTTTCTCAATTGTTCATCCTCCTTCACCACCAATAATCACAAACATTAATTCAGCCATTAATAGAGACTTTAATTTAGAGAAGCAAAAAAAGAAGCACTTACTAGATTGTTGTTAGGAGAATCCTCCTCTCTTAGGTTGAAATCCAAACCAGAAAAAAGAAGCACTTACTAGATTGTTGTTAGGAGAATCCTCCTCTCTTAGGTTGAAATCCAAACCAGAACCATCAAGTGATCCATGCCTTTCTCCAATACGGCTACGCTTACTCTCCTCTCTTAGGTTGAAATCCAAACCAGAACCATCAAGTGATCCATGCCTTTCTCCAATACGGCTACGCTTACTCTCACTAGGAACCTCCTCCATGGCCATAACATCATCATCATTTTTGTTTCCTTGATGTACCTTCCAGTTACCTGATTCATTATCTGATTTCAGGTTGAATCCAAAAGTGTTCTTGGCAAAAGCCACACTTGTTTCACTCAATTGTTATCTGATTTCAGGTTGAATCCAAAAGTGTTCTTGGCAAAAGCCACACTTGTTTCACTCAATTGGCTCCTTGAGCTTGGTTGATGGTATGTAAGAGTTGAAATGTTATCAGGATCTTTTCTTCTTTTCACTGCCCACGCAAATCCACTGTCTGGTCCCGTGGTCATTGGGAGGTCAGAGACTTTGTAGTAGGTTCCATGTGTTGTTGTGTTGGTTCTAGATGACTCATTTGGTATGTTCTTAACCTCATCCGTGTCCTGCACACCAAAAATAGCTATTACTTAAGGCACAAGATATAGCTGAGAGAGACGTTCGGAATTTAGGGTTTAGAGACCAGATATCTAGCGCAGAGAAGTACCTTTCTTATAGGTAACTTAGCATAATTCTTTGGATCGTATTCTGTTCTATGTGGTCTTTTTTGTTTCCTGGTAACTCCTGAATCTCGCAACTTAAGGTTTGCTCTTTTCCTGCGCATGTCGTCGCGATATTTAGCATCCATTTCTTTGTTTGGTGGATAAGTAGGCAACGTCGCGATATTTAGCATCCATTTCTTTGTTTGGTGGATAAGTAGGCAAAGAAGAAGGATCACAAGCATAAGGCCTCGTCAAGAAATACTCAGAGTTAAGTGCAGATGAAGCAGTGCCACGCTTGTCTGGTTCCATTGACAGTAAAGTTTCCAACAAATAAACACAACTCGCTGGTAACTCTATGCATCTTTCTCTCAAAGTGGGTTCATAAGTATGTTGAGGTTTAAAAGATGTAGCGTGAGGAAGCTTTGTTTTTTTCCAAAACCTATCTGCTGGAGATCCACAGAGCTTATATATCTTATGCAATTGTTCTATCTCTGTTCTTCCTTTCAAGATGGGTCTTCCCATTAGAATCTCAGCAAAAACACATCCCACACTCCATAAATCAACTGATACACCATAACTAGTTGATCCCATTAGAAGCTCAGGTGCTCTATACCACAAAGTCACTACTCGGCTCGTTAATTGATTTTTGTTAGATGGTGTCACAACATTTGCTAGCCCAAAGTCTCCAATCTTTAGAACTCCTTTGTTATTCACTAAAATGTTTGAGACCTTTATGTCTCTATGGATTACCCCACGCATATGACAATGTTCTAGTCCCAATAGTAGTTGTTTCATGTAACATTTGATCTTGCATTATAAATAAGAAAGAATCTCAAACACTATCATCAGAACAAAAAAAGAGACAAATCTGTGGTTTTGTTGTACCTGTGACTCGGTGAATATGATGTCGGGATTAGAGAAAAAAAGAGACAAATCTGTGGTTTTGTTGTACCTGTGACTCGGTGAATATGATGTCGGGATTAGAGGATAAGCCAGCAAGATCATGTTCCATATACTCAAAAACAAGATAAATGCTGCTAGATGCTCGAGACGTGACAATGCCCTCGAGTTTCATTATGTTTGGATGATTAAGTTTGCGTAAAATCAGAATCTCTCTTGCCATAAACCTAATGCTCTCTTGTTGAAGATTATCAAACTTTACTTTCTTCAAAGCCACCATTTTACCTGTTTCCACTTCCCTTGCTCGAAACACGCTACTATATGTTCCTTGTCCAATCTATAACACCAAAACAAAAGACAAAACAAATGTTATATGGATAACTTTCTTGACAAGTAACCATAGCCGGTCATGAGCACAAGCAGAGCAAGAATCCGCTTGCGACCTTTTTCCCATCTAACAATTTTTTTTAATACATAGACAAACGGTCTATTGCGGCCTTTTATATATGTCAAGACCGGCCCTGAAAGTAACCATATGTCCTACGTACCTTCTCCAACTTCTGGAACGCCTCGGCCTTTAAAGGAACCCAACCATGGACAGCCTCAGAGGCTGCAGAACAAAGCCAAGCAGGCCAACCAGCTGCGACTTGCTCAGCTTCTACATTCCTAAGAGACAATCCAATCCTCAAATCAGAACCGCCCAATCTTCTTGAATTTCTTGAACGCTTGCTATTATGACGGTCCAACGAATGATGATCTACAGCTCGATGTTGCTGGCTGGTAGAGATCAAGGGGGGTTCAGGGACCGGTGAGAGACTCTGGTCCGTGAGACATGCAACATTCTTGGAGCTAATGCAACCCATTTGTTATAGAACAAAGATTTGTTCTCGGCCTTTAAAGGAACCCAACCATGGACAGCCTCAGAGGCTGCAGAACAAAGCCAAGCAGGCCAACCAGCTGCGACTTGCTCAGCTTCTACATTCCTAAGAGACAATCCAATCCTCAAATCAGAACCGCCCAATCTTCTTGAATTTCTTGAACGCTTGCTATTATGACGGTCCAACGAATGATGATCTACAGCTCGATGTTGCTGGCTGGTAGAGATCAAGGGGGGTTCAGGGACCGGTGAGAGACTCTGGTCCGTGAGACATGCAACATTCTTGGAGCTAATGCAACCCATTTGTTATAGAACAAAGATTTGTTACATTCTTGGAGCTAATGCAACCCATTTGTTATAGAACAAAGATTTGTTTCCGGGGTTTGGAAACAGGGTCTAATATGGGGGATTAAACCCCAGCACATTAGGCCAAAAAAGATTAAATGGGATTGCAAACAAAAGATACAAAGAAGACGATTTTGATGAAAAGAGGAAGAAAAAAAAAAAAAGAATTCACATGACAAAATTAACATTCTTGGAGCTAATGCAACCCATTTGTTATAGAACAAAGATTTGTTTCCGGGGTTTGGAAACAGGGTCTAATATGGGGGATTAAACCCCAGCACATTAGGCCAAAAAAGATTAAATGGGATTGCAAACAAAAGATACAAAGAAGACGATTTTGATGAAAAGAGGAAGAAAAAAAAAAAAAGAATTCACATGACAAAATTATTAAAAGTAAAAGAAAACATTTGTTTTCACATGACAAAATTATTAAAAGTAAAAGAAAACATTTGTTTTTTTTTTCTCCTTGAAACTTCTTGTGAAAGAGAGGTAAGGGAAGCTGCAAAACACAACCACATAAACAGCAAGAGAGAGAGAGAGATCTAAAGGACCAAAATTGGGTAATAATTTTTTTTTAATTATTATCTTTGTAAAAGAGAAAGAAAAAAGGAAAAAGACATATTTAGCTTTGTCATCTGTTTGACAGAGAAAGAGAGAAGACCTAACAAAGAGGTTAAAAAGCAAAGAAAACAATTAAGGTGGATTAGTTAGTTAATCTATCCCAAGTAGTTCAGATGTCCTAAGAACATCAGAGTTCTCATAATAATATCTTCACCTGACTATGTACAAAACAACAGAGTTCTCAATAAGTGTGTGTACCAGAAGGTGGGGTTTATTACTAAAGCTTCTTAAAGCTGTACAATGATAATTGTTGGTCTGGAAGTGTGTGTACCAGAAGGTGGGGTTTATTACTAAAGCTTCTTAAAGCTGTACAATGATAATTGTTGGTCTGGTGCATTGCTTTAAAGGGTCTTCTTCAGTCAAGAAAAGAAAAGATTAATTTATATATTGTTGGTCTGGTGCATTGCTTTAAAGGGTCTTCTTCAGTCAAGAAAAGAAAAGATTAATTTATATATAAATTCATAGCTAGCAGCAGAAAAAGAAATGTATGTATATATATTCATTAGCTTTATTAGCTTTAATCCTTTTACACATAGTTATATTTGACATACAGTTAAAAGAGCAAATCTGATTGAAACTTTTTGTGCACCTAGAGCACATTACTTGTAATGTATCTCACTTTTCCTGATGGAGATGTGACCTGATTGAAACTAAACTTCATAAGATCAATTACATTAAAATGAATCTAAAAGAAATTGTCACCTTGAATGACCATATACTAATTGTTATTAACTTAGTCTACATTGTAATTAATCTAAAAGAAATTGTCACCTTGAATGACCATATACTAATTGTTATTAACTTAGTCTACATTGTAATTCCTCGTAACATTCTAGAGGGAATTGGTTTGGACTTTTTTTCTGTACTTATCGGCCTGATGGGCCCTTAATTATGACTATTACTTTCAGTGAAAACAAAAAAAAAAGAAACATGAATTACGTCAAACATGACACATGCCAATCAAATCAAATTACAATTATCTCTGACTGTTGCCAAAAATGATGATATCACAATCAAAAATAATGATTTATTACTTAAAAAAATAATAATTAAGGCGTCCTAGTCGGTGGACAGATCCATAAGACTGTTCACTCACAAGTTTCTCTATCGAATCCAAAAAGTTTCACCGTCTCCCAAATCCGATCACGATGAACCCAACCCAACAACCCCATCCGGTTTACGATATTGTCATACTCGGAGCATCCGGATTTACCGGTAAATACGTCGTTAGAGATCCGGTTTACGATATTGTCATACTCGGAGCATCCGGATTTACCGGTAAATACGTCGTTAGAGAAGCTCTCAAGTTTCTTCAAACACCCTCTTCTCCGTTAAAGTCCCTAGCTTTAGCGGGTCGTAACTCGACCCGGTTGACACAATCACTCGAATGGGCCGCCCGCCCAAACCCACCTCCTTCCTCTGTCGCTATCCTCACTGCGGATACATCTGACCCTGATTCACTTCGTCGTCTCTGTTCTCCTCTGTTCAGTTAAGGAATGATAAATATTGAAGCTTGATGGAAAAGTGTAAACTTGTTAAGTTATTATTTGCTTCATACGTGGTTCGTTTGTATATAGGTGTGATTATTTGGATATAAGTGGAGAACCTGAGTTCATGGAGAGAATGGAAGCTAACTACCATGAAAGAGCAGAACAGACTGGCTCTTTAATCGTTTCTGCTTGTGGTTTTGATTCAATTCCTGCTGAATTGGGCCTTCTCTTCAATGCCAGACAATGGCTACCTCCATCAGTTCCTAACCAAATCGAAGCGTACCTCTGCTTGGAGTCTGATAAAAAAATTGCTGGAAACTTTGGGACTTATGAGTCTGCGGTTTTAGGTGTAGCTAATGCGGAAAAGCTTAAAGAACTGAGACGTTCAAGACCCAGAAGGCCAAGACCATTGGTAAGTTATACATGTAATGTAATGTGACGCTTGAATCAATTATATACTTGAGATTGACATAGGATAAGACAAGTTTTTCGGTAGTTAAACGTTGGCTTATATTGAACTCTGGAATATATTTACAGATTCATGGTCCCCCATTGTTATGTTCAGCTTCGTAATCACAGTGAAGACAGTTTGATGCTAAGTTGTAACCCAGTAATAATAAAACCGTATCCTTTTACTTTAACTATGGAGAGATCAAAACATAGTATCTTGTTCTTAAACTGGAAAGAGACCATCCTGGTGAAAAAGTGGATGGTAAGAGAATCCCATACATCATCTTGCTGTCTATAATGTACCAAAACTGCTGTCGCTGCTACAAAAAACATTCTTAAGAAATCAGTTCGTTTGCTGATAACAACCTCTTTGTCTCTGCATTTGCACATGAAACTGTGTTTTGAGTTGCAGGTATCTGCTTGAGCTGTTCAGGCCTCTTTTGTGGCTGACAAGGTGGGAAACTGAGGCTTGAGAGAGTTGAAAATGAGGCTTGAGAGAGAGAAACGTCATCGCTGGAAGGAAGCTTTGAACTAGCTGGCCCAAAGAGCAACTCCAAGCTAAAATCAGAACCAGATATGGATCTTCCATTACCACCAACTTTATCTAGCTCTCTTATTGAAAACTGCAGAAGCAAGAAATGGCCAATGATAAGTATGTCAAGAGAAAAATAGTATTTTGAAGGATTTGGAGAAATGTACCTGAAGCAAGCCATTGGTTATAAAAGCAGTGTTGAAGCAAGTATAAAAAAGGCGGCTTCCGATCATTTTCTGGTANNNGACTTACTCTCACAGGTTTGTCAAAGTAAAAATCGAGACATGTTTTTTCGTCGATGATGGAACTCTCAGTATCCATTTGAAGAACAAGACGTGGCTCTTCTCCATCAGTTACTTCCTCATTCTCTTCTGAATCACAGTTGACATGAGATACATAATACCGTGGACTCGAGTTTCTACAATATCCTTTCTTGAATTGTCTACAACAACCTCTTGCAAGTTCTACACATGGTCTATACATCTCATTTGGAACCTAACATCAGAAACAGAGTATGTTTATATTACCAAGAAGAAATTGGAACCTAACATCAGAAACAGAGTATGTTTATATTACCAAGAAGAAAAAGAATCTGCAAATGGCTTGTAATAGCGTCTGCATTACCTCTTGAAGTTCTGAGACAACAAAGAAGACGGCATCAACGTTAACTGTATCATAAAGTCTAATTCTCAGCAACTCTCTGCTATGGTCTTGAGGTAATTTAACTTCTGGAGGTCCCTTTTTAGGGAATGAAAGTAACTCTGACCAATATTTCACATAACGACGTTGGCTTGGTATTGAGACCTATCAAAGGTATTAGGAGTTTAATTAATCAAGAAGCTTAACTCTCTGTTAGTCTAAAATTGAGGGTCTTACTCCATTATTGTTTGTTGTTCTTCTGCTAGCATACGTCTCAAGAGCTTCTTCAGCTGACATTCCAC
>CM071721.1:5528404-5541599 GCA_036630335.1 Physaria fendleri | reverse complement strand
AGTATTTCAGACGGGTTAAACTCCTAGAGAAATCTAGGTGAAACTCGAGAAGCTTTTGAGCTCATCATACGTCTTCCGAAATAAAAGTTTATCTATCCAGCAAAGATAAATAAGTATTCTTCCAAAAATCCAACATTTTTTTTTGTTAACTCAGGGTAAATCCCAGTCGGAAATCCGACCAGACTAATCCCTGGGGGGAGAAGGCTACCTGCCGAACCACTCACCCATGATGTCTACGTGACAAGCCACGTGACAGAAAACAGGTGTCCAAGATTATCGTGCATTTTGTTTCCGCCGGAACTCGAACCCCTGACAATAAGGTTATGCTCACCAAAAAAGGTCTAACCATTAGGACACGATCACTCGGACAAATCCAACATCTTTGATAGCGGCTCTTAAATAATGCCTTTCAACATCCTTAAGTCTCAATTGCAAAGACATATATGCAGTAAAAAATACACGACATCTATTCTTCGAATACCAAGTCACAAATAAAATCTAGATTCACAAGCATATTTACCTATTATTTTCATTTGATATTTTCACCTTTTTATAATGAAAATCATTTTGTAGAATTCATAAGCATATTTACGTATTATTTTCATTCGATTCTACAACTAAAAAGATAAATGTACAATTTTAGCAATTACATCTAACTTTATAGCCAAAATTCTACGATTACAGTTTTAAACCGATAGTGTACATAAGGACAATATTTCTCCACGTTGCTCTATGAAGATTGATATCTCGAAGGCTTTTGATTCGGTCCAATGGCCCTTTCTGCTTATGGTGCTAAGGGTCATGAATCTACCAGAGAAGTTTATTAGGTGGATTGAATTGTGTATTACGACGGCTTCATTTTCAGTTCAGGTGAATGGTGAGTTAGCTGGTTATTTTAACAGCTCTCGTGGTCTTTGACAAGGATGTTCTCTGTCCCCTTATCTGTTTGTTATATGCATGAATGTGTTGTCTACGATGCTTGATCGAGGAGCAAAGGATAGAAAGTTTGGATATCATCCAAGATGTAAGGGTATTGGTTTAACACATCTCTGTTTCGCGGATGATCTACTTATTTTTGTTGAAGGGCGTCGTTCTTCAATCGAAGGGGTGGTTACCATTCTGAATAAATTTAGTCGTATTTCTGGTTTGGGTGCTAATCTTGAGAAGAGTTCTCTTTTCTTGGCTGGTTTCTCTACTCAGAGAAACGATTTGAGATCAACTTATCCGTTTACTGAAGGACACCTTCCGGTTCGCTACTTGGGATTGTCGTCACTGCCAAAGAGAATAACTAAAGAGGATTATGTGGTTTTGATAGAAAGAATCCGAACTAAGCTTAGCTCTTGGCGGGGTCGTTTTCTATCCTATGCGGGTAGAGTCCAGTTAAAAAGAATCCGAACTAAGCTTAGCTCTTGGCGGGGTCGTTTTCTATCCTATGCGGGTAGAGTCCAGTTAATCCAGTCAGTTATTTATGGTATTATTAATTTCTGGCAGAGTTGTTTCTATCTTCCGGCAGATTGTTTATCAGAGTTGGAGGGTCTCTGTTCCTCATTCATATGGCATGGTCCTGACTTACGATCCACTTCTGCCAAGATAGCTTGGGAAAATGTTTGTTTACCAAAGGATGAAGGAGGGCTGGCTCTGCGCAAGTTAAGGGATGTCAATAAGGTTAGTTCTTTGAAACTAATTTGGCGACTTGTATCTCATTCAAATTCTCTTTGGGCGAAATGGGTGGTTACTTCTTATATTCTCAAAAGAAGATCGTTTTGGGAGGTTAAACAAACAAATTTGGGCTCGTGGATATATAAAAAGTTATTCAAGCTTCGGGTGCTAGCACGGAATTTACATAAGGTGGACATCCGATTAGGACATGGTACTTATTTCTAGTATGATGTCTGGTCTGATCTGGGATGTTTAATTGATATAGTAGGTCCTCGAGGTGCTATTGATATGGGTATTTCTCTGAATGCTACTGTAGCCGATGCATTAGCTAGGAGGAGGCATCGTCGGTATAGATATGATGTTTATCGCCAAATTGAAGAGCAGTTACTCAAGGTTAGCGATCGGAATGGGGAAGACATTCACTTATGGCAAAAAAGTGTTGATAAGTATGCTGAAGAGTTTCGAAGTTCAGACACTTGGAGTCTAATCCGTCTCAAGTATACTCGGGTGGAGTGGAGAAGTTTGGTCTGGTTTCCCCAGGCCACTCCGAAGTATGCTTTCATTCTTTGGTTGGCGTGTTGGAACAGATTGTCTACAATGGATCGAATTCAAGTTTGGAATTCCTCGGTTAATGTTGATTGTGTGTTCTGCTCTTCCGTTCTAGAATCAAGGAACCATTTGTTTTTTGATTGCTCTTTACTAAAGAGATTTGCCTTTCTCTGATCGGTAATCTCATGGGTGTTTCTCCTCCGGTGGATTGGAATCAGATTTCTAGATATATTCTTTCTACTAGGATGGATAGAACAAATAAGTTTTTGGTGAAGTAAACCTTTCAGGCAGTAGTTTATGCAGTTTGGGTTGAACGAAATAATAGACGCCACGGTCAGATTCCTAAGGATCAGGGTTTGATGAAGAAGATATTGGATAAAGGGATTCGTAATAAGATCTCATCAATGAGGGAGCAGGGCCTTCTCTGGATGCATAATGGAATGCAGATTTTGTTTTCAAGGGAGTAGTCCCATCAGCTGATAGTTGAATGATGTGCAAACTCTATACAATGCTTTACTCTTTCCTTTATAAGGTTTTATAGACCCTCATTGGTTTTCTTTTTTAAGGTTTTAATGAGGCATCCTTCATTGTTGGTGCGCTATAAAGATTATTCTGATTTCTATAGTTTTCCAACCCGTTTTATGTCATCTTTTAAAACATTGTTGGAACCGTTTTTTTTTTTCTGAATAAATTTAACATTCATTTAAAAAAAAAAAATCTGACAGTGTAAAAGTATACATCCACGACCCAAATTTTTAAAAATATACTCACAACCAATTGGGCCCATGCAATTAACTCTAACTATTTATCTAAAACAAATACAAGCCCAATAAGGTATGGCGAAATGGGCCAAATAACGCAAGACAACGAATACTTTTTGTGAACTAAAGTTTGACTTGGACTTTATTTTTGACTTGGACTTTGACTTTAACTTTTATGCTTCTTCTGAGCCTCGTGTATGGGACATTTGCTCGCGGGTAGCGACTTTTCTAGATTTCACCGGTGCACATGTATGTTAGTTCGTAAAGAATATATAAACACCTTAAAATAGCAACTGTAATTTTTATTAAATCTCTAAATGGACATTAAGAAGTTGAAAACCATGATTAACAAAAAAAAAAAAAAAAAAGTTTAAAAAAAAAAAAAAAAAAAAAGTTGAAAACCATAATCTATCATGTCTTACCAGACGATATGAACAAAATTTCGTCTTTCTTTCTTGTTGAGTGCAAAAAGAGCAAGCAACGATAAGATCCCTCTAATAAAAACAAATATTTTTTTTGGCTTTGTATCAGTGATTAAGACATTATTGTATTAGTGAGAGTAACGTATTTGATTGTCTTATATACCGATGCTGATAGCATATTTACCCTCCTCCCTTGAATTATTCTTGTCATTATTAAATTGTTTTTTTTTTTTTTTTAAACGCATGTGGAATTTTCCACTTTGGTGACTCGAACCCATAACTTTTCGGTCGGATGGTGCGACGCGGTACCAACTGATCCGCACCGTCTCATCTGTTTCTTTTTTCTTTATCGATGAGAAGAGATGCCTATAATTTTTTTTTTAAGTAATTGTTTACGTAATTAACTTTAGCTTCATTTTCTTATACGAGCGATTCCCAACTAAGAGTTTTTTTTCCTCATCTAATTTATATTTAAGTGACGTTTTTTACTTAAATTTATCTTCATATCCCCTATATATTATTTGAGAAGTAAAAACGCTTAGGTGTCATTGCTAGAATCACTCTCACGGACCTTATTTACGAACATGCCATTGTGATTTAATTATTAGAATAATTATAAACTATATCATTACAAATATTATTTTATTAATTTTAAACTGATTAAAGTAATTAATATTTTTAATTTTAATTAATTACGAAAATTAAAAAATAAATTTTAAAAAATACTTTTTTGAAATTTTTAATTAATTCGCTACCTATTCATAGAATTTTGAATTAATACATATATATTTAACAAACACTTCAAAAATTGTTACATATTCCTAATCATATAATCCCCTATATATTAGGTGTCGTCGCCAGAATCACTCTCGCGGACCTTATTTACTAAATGCCATTGTGATTTAATTATTAGAATAAGGAATGAGCATACGAACTATTGCCATATCATAATATTTTTCCACAAACTATTGTCCTCTTTCTAGGCATGACCACGGTTACGGTTATCACGGTTACGGTTGATTTACCGCCGGTACGGTTATAATTTTCTTTAACCTTAACCTTAAGCATTAAAGATCCGGTTAATACGGTTACAGTTACGGTTAAACACGGTTACAGTTATTACGGTTATGATAAAAATTACGGTTACAAACGGTTAATTTGTTACGGTTAAACACGGTTACAGTTATTACGGTTATGATAAAAATTACGGTTACAAACGGTTAATTTACCGTTTATAATTAATTAATAATAAATTGGTCAAATATTACTTCAAATAATTTTATTTTTTTCAAAAATATATATTATCTAATATTTATACATATAATATCTTTTGTGTTAATATAGCATATTAAATATTTTTTATTTTATTTATTTTGTAAATGGTTACGGTTAATTAACGGTTACGGTTAATAACTTTTGTAACTGTTAACCGAAAAAAATTACGGTTATGGTTACGGTTATTAACCATTTTATACGGTTACGGTCTGGTTACGGTTATAAACGAAATGGTTACGGTCCAAAATACGGTTACGGTTGGGTTTTGGTCATGTCTACCTCTTTCTATATCTCATGAAATCAAAGTTGTAGACTTATTTGCCCTTGAAATCAAAGTTACAGACTTATTTGCCCGTGAAATGAAAGTTGCAGACTTATTTTTCCACGAAATTGAAAGTTTGAATTTCAATTTCATGGGCAAATAAGTATGCAACTTTGATTTCATGGGGAAATTTCATGGGGAAATAAGTATGCAACTTTGATTTCATGGGGATTTAGAAAGCGGACAATAGTTCGTGGGAAAATATTATGATATGTTAATAGTTCATTGGTAAATAAATTGTTTTCACTTAGAATATTTGTAAACTATATCATTACAAATATTATTAACATCTATAATACAATTAAATCCGCGCATGACGCGGGGTATCATCTAGTTATAATATTATAATATAAGTTCATAATTGAAAATTGGTACCATTAAATTATTAATTTTATCGGCTATTAGACCATAAAGTTATAAAAATTGTACTTAATATTTTAAATACGCTTCTCCATCATATAATTTTGAAGTTCATTAATACACAAATTTTATCCATTATATTAAGTTTAACAAAAATATATACAAGATAATGCATAAAAGTGATACGTTTTCTAGAAGTTAAAGATGACGTCTCAAAGAAAACGTAACAGATCACGTAACTTAAAAAAAAA
Organism: Physaria fendleri; assembly: GCA_036630335.1. Classification (NCBI taxonomy): domain Eukaryota; kingdom Viridiplantae; phylum Streptophyta; class Magnoliopsida; order Brassicales; family Brassicaceae; genus Physaria; species Physaria fendleri. Next base: position 5,536,000 of record CM071721.1, on the reverse strand, counting down.
AAAAAAAAAGATCAAGTAACATTCCAGGATTCAAGCGTCGGAAAAATTGGGTAATTATCAAACTCGGCGGAAGAGCCACCCTCGTTCGCCGCTGCGTTAGGCTTGACCGATGGTAATCTTACGCCGTTGATACCGGAGTAGGCGTTCCGCAATGCGAGATTCTCTGGCTGATAATTAGACAAAAATACAGATGTATCGAGCATCGCAAAAGACGTGGATCGATTCGAGGAATCACACGTAATAAGTCTATTATTCAGATTCGGCGTAAGATTCGAAATGAAAGTTTCAAAGGAAGTATCATCGACGGACTTTGCGCCAGTCACTTGGTGAACCATCTGGCGAAAATTGGACGGATCCGCCGTTATGAAAGTAATCTGAGGTTTTTTGGAAGTGCGAGATCTGCGTTTGGTGGTTTTGCCTTGGGTAAAATGACAGTTACGTTTCCGTTTAGATCCGATGATTAGAGGATCGGATCCAACAGAGTTGGTAGAGGAGAGAGAGGGAGTTGAAGAAGAAGGAAGAGAAGCGGCGGAGGAATCGAAGAAAGAAGAGGGAATAGGTGTGGATGATGATGATGATGTTACGGTGGTGTGGAGAGCTATGGTGAGTAAATCGTTTTCGTGTGAGAAGGTATCTGGTGGAAAAAGGTTGAAACCTTGCTGACATAACATAGGATTGACGCTTATTAGTCCGTCGGAATTCACCATTATTGCTGAGATTTAGAAAAAGAAAAATAAGAAATTGAAGTGGAGAAAGAGATGAAGTCACAGTGCTGTAGAGGCAGTGTGGTTCATAGAAAGGGAGAGAAAAGAAAATGGAGCTGAGTGAAGGGTTATATATAAGGACGGAGAGAAGCGATGAAACCGCGTTGAGTAGACACGTGTCAGCTTACACGCGTGAACCTTTTATAATTTGGGGATCCGAAACAAGTGAGATTAAACTTTAATGACCCCAAAATCTTACTATTTTAGAGGGAGTTGATTAGTCAGAATTGCTGTAGCCAAAATCCCTTCCGTATGCCAATAATCTGATTTTTCAGTACATCAACATTAGGGGTTTGAATTCCATTTTTCTTTCTTGTGCCCTCTCAATATACTAACCATTATCATGACAAAAAAAAAAAAAAACCCATTAGGCTACAAACGAGAAAAAAGGAGTTGATAAATTGAATGAGTGTCGTAAACAAAAAAAAGGCTAACTAGAAGAATGATGCATCTTTTTCTACTTTGTCCCACTTTCTACATTTCCAGTAACTCCCTCAAATTTTTACATACGGTAAAATGAATTAATTCATTCTAGAAAATTAAAAGAAAAACGAAAAAGAGACCCACTATCCAAACCTCAACTCACCATCATCATCTTCATAGTTTTTCGGTGTGAACCAAACCAAGAATTTAATTCTCTTAATATGTTTATTTATCCTTAAATTTGAGACTTGGATGACGAAATTGAATATGTTTTGTATTAGAGGATAATTTTCATTATACTATTAGGAAAGTATGCATCATGCATTAGTAAAAATTACATATTCATAAGCTTGTAAACCTTATATAGATAGACTTGTAAAACCTCTTAAGAACTCACACAAATCTATTTGATTATTGATTTCTACATGGTTTCAGAACCTAAAGATTCATTCTAAATAGTTTAGGTTTTCGATCTTTATTATTATTATTTTTTTAAAAAAGTTTTCATGCGTTACTGTTCACGATCACTACCGATACCGGATCATCATGAATTTGGCCGATACCGGATCGATCGCCAACACACCAACTCGACGGTAGGTTCAAGATACTCAACGATGGTAGGTTCCAACAATAATTCTGGTAAAAAACATAACATTATACGTGCTCGCTTGGTATGTGCTACATGTGTTCATGCTCGCTTGGTATGTGATACATGTGGTCTTCATGGACATGTCACTGAAAAACTGCTACAATATGGTCGGATATTCATCATTATGGGAAGATCGTCCTAGGGGTCGCAGTCGTGGCAGAGGTTCTCCTGGGCTTCATAAAATGCGGTTCACGATATTATTACTGCTCAAGATCGGGTTGGTTTCGGTAGTCTCTCCGATAGCCAGTGGAAAACCCAAGTAACCCTACTCAATGAGAAAACGGACAAACCATCATCAACTCTCACTGATATGCCATCTGAACCGCCTTGGATTATTGATACAGGTGCAACTAATCATATGACAAGATCATTATATGTTTTATCTTAGTTGCGTCGTATTGCACTGATTTCTATAACTACCGAATGCTAGCCTTGTGCCTGCGACACAGATGGGCTTCGCTCGGATCAGTTCGGATATCACCCTCCAAAATGTGCTATTTGTGTAAGGACTACACTGTCATCTTATCTCGGTTTCTCAGTTGAATCGCGACAGCTTATGTCTTTTTCAGATAACTGATAAACTGTGTGTTATCCAGAACCGCATTACCAAGATGCTGATTGGAGCAGGTGAGCACAGCAATGGACTATATGTTTTCAAGATGATGGAGTCGAGTGCTAGTCTAAATAAAGTTGAGTTATTTTCCGATCTATGACATCAACGTCTTGGTCATCCGTCTAGCTCTGTTTTAGATTCATTTGGGATTTCGGGAGTTTATGTCTCAAGAAATAAGTTGTGTGAGATTTGTGTTCGAGCTAAAAAAACTCGAGAATCTTTTCCCAATAGTTCTAGTAAAACAACATCCTTACTCGAACTGGTTCACGATCTATGGGGTCCATATCGTACAACTTCTCATTTTGGCTCAAGCTATTTTCTCACCATTCTGGATGATTTCTCGAGAGGGTTATTGTAGTGACCCTCACCTTCAGTATGGAAACACGACCACGCTTTTGTTTCTCGGCTAATCCCAATTTTGATTAAATGTAAGTGTATGGATTCTGTCCGGTTATAAATTCTTGGGCTGGTACACGTAAAATGAAGCATTTAGTTCCAAAAATAGTTTTATAATAAGTATATTTAATTTATTATGTTTGTTTTGTCGCGAATTAAATTTATTATGCTAGTCTCTTTCTCTCTCGCGGCGACTCACCTCTGAAACTTCACTTGCACGCGTTTCGTCTCCACCAGCACCGGAGGCTCTTTAAGCTTCGGTTGTTGGTGTCTTCGTAGCTACCTCGATACAGATCGAGAGCTTTTATGGGTCAGGGTTTTGTTTCAGAGATTAGGGTTTGGTTCACTTCGTAGCTACCTCGATACAGATCGAGAGCTTTTATGGGTCAGGGTTTTGTTTCAGAGATTAGGGTTTGGTTCAAGGTGTAGGTGTTCTTCGGCGATTTCGATCGGTTCGATGGCGCCTTCCTCACCGGATATCTTTACGGAGCTGCTGCCTCGCCTCTATCTCCGAATCTCTCCAGTGACACGTGGTGGCCAAGAGCGTAAATCTATCACGACGATTGCAAGTTTCAGTCTCAGATCTGCTGATTTCCTCATCAGATTTCTCTGAGGCTTTGCAAGCAAATGTTCGTTAAAGGGTTCTTCATTTCTCCGCCTCATTTATCGCTTCCTGGTCTGCCATGGTTCATCGTTTGCTCAGTGGATCAACCAGTCAAGCGTTGGATCCTTTGCTCTGTACAACAAGACCTATGCAAGGTCTCTATTTTCATCCTTCATTAGGCTTTCAACCGGTGGCCTTTGCTTCTCAACAGCATCTAATTGGCGTAGCCTTTGCCGAATCAAGACTTCTCGATCAGTCTTTAGTGAGGTCGTGACTTGGTATTTGAAGGATCACTTTTAATTCTTAAAGGTACTTTTTAAGCACCCCGAAGGTTCCTCTAACTTGCAGCTCTTTCATGGTTCCTCTCCTGCATTTTGGATTGGTTTTTGACGTTTAAATATTGTGTCGTCGGATTCTTCTTGTTTCGTCGAATTCCAGTTGATTCCTAGTCCCCTTCTACACTGTGGCCATACGTTTCCCTTATCTCTTTGAGGCATCTATTTAGCTATTTAGACTATGCTTTGTACTTTATTTGCATCTTATGTTTGGATATCATGAGATTGTAATATTGTGGAAAACTTGTTCTTAATGAATGCAATTCTCTTGCGTCCAAAAAAAAGAAAAAAAATAACAGTTTTTATTAGTAATAATGAGAAAAAATCAAAGGAGGACCCAGCGGAAAAGCTGACAGAGTAGTCTACTCTGATCGCAGAAACCGCGTGAATGTGTGATCCAAACATCTCACTTTCCTGTCAACCTGGCGCTTAATTTTTTTAAATTCTAGTTGATGGCGTTTATGTAATTACATCTAAAAATTAAGGGTCTAACCGTCATTCAAAATTCGGGTACCTCTAGTCTAGTCGTCCGTGTTCTTAGCATAAAATTTATCGCATTTCTCAGAAACTCATCTCTTTCATCGCATCTCAGCAAAAAGAAAAACATGGCAGATCAGCTCACGGACGATCAGATCTCCGAGTTTTCTCAGCAAAAAGAAAAACATGGCAGATCAGCTCACGGACGATCAGATCTCCGAGTTTAAGGAAGCCTTCAGCTTATTCGACAAGGATGGTGATGGTATGTTCCTCTCCCTTCTAGATGTTGAATCATCGATCGGGTACATTTACTTGATTTCTCCTTGATTTTGCTTGATTTTGATCTTTATCGATTATGGAGATGACGGTTCTAATTTCTTAGTTTATTTCCTCGTCTCATCTCACTGGATCTTTTAGTTTTCGGTATCTTAATCAATCTAGATTTTAAGCATTTGACTATGCCTTTGCTCAAATTTAAGAAGAATTGCAGATGTAAAGGATTTGTCGTTGTATCATCGGATATTGCTGATTCTGCAATCTTGTAATATGGATTTTCGTTAGCGATGAGTGTTTGAATCGTCCCTGTTGAACTATTGAGATTCCTGTTTCAATTTTGTATTCGGCCATTTTCGATTCAGAATTGTTCTGATTGCTGAAATGACACTTAAGACCAATTCTCCATGGCATTTTTTTTGCAGGTTGTATTACCACAAAAGAGCTTGGCACTGTGATGCGTTCACTCGGTCAAAACCCAACAGAAGCTGAGCTTCAAGACATGATCAACGAAGTGGATGCAGATGGTAACGGCACAATTGATTTCCCTGAGTTCTTAAACCTAATGGCTCGGAAAATGAAGGACACAGACTCTGAAGAAGAACTCAAGGAAGCATTCAGAGTTTTCGATAAAGACCAGAACGGTTTTATCTCAGCTGCTGAGTTAAGACATGTGATGACAAATCTCGGTGAGAAGCTAACTGATGAAGAAGTCGATGAGATGATTAAGGAAGCTGATGTTGATGGTGATGGTCAGATCAATTATGAAGAGTTCGTTAAAGTTATGATGGCCAAGTAAGACTCAACAACTTTTGTTTCCCACTTTTACTACCTCTCTTTATGTAATCTCATTAAGAATGTTCCTTGTTTGTTCTAAATTGGTTAAGTTTTTACATTTTTTGTCTGAACGACTCGATTGTTCATCTTACTGATAGGTTCAAAACCTAAACAGTAATGAAATCATCTTCTATTATCTTTGAGTTATCAATGATTTGGAGATTTGTAGTAACTCTGAAGGTTAGGAATCAATGACTTCCAACTTGAATGAATGACATGGTTAGGAATTAAACTTTAAATAGATCATAATCATTATATTTTAATCCATGAATCAGATAAGCCTCTCTATTAATCTTTTAAATCTGCACTTACATAATCATAGCATACACTTTTTCCTGAAACTACAAGTCTACCACGGTTATGAAAAGATGAAAAAGGCAAAAAGAAAACTAATAAAATAAATAAGAGTTTAGGAACTATATCTACATCAAGAAAAAACTGGTTTAATATTGGTTTGATCTTTCTGTTAATAATGGAGAAAACTAAAAGTTTTCTGATTTGGATTCTATAAGAAAACAGAAAACAGAAATTGATTATTGAGAAGGATGTTTTACAAATTGAAGAGATAGTTCCAAAAAGATGAATAGTACTTATAAAGATTCATAACAAACTAATAACGAATTCTTTTCTTGTTAACCTACTAATTGACTATCTAAAACTACTTAAACTAGACCGATATATCAATTTAGTAAACATATTCTAATCTAAGTCGAACCAATTCAACCTGAATCAACCTAATACCCTCTTTAAATGGAGCATAAAGGTCACGAAAATACATTTTAAAAGTTAGATTCTTGAAAATGGCATACCGAATTAGTTTTGTAAACATGTCTGAAATATGATTCGAAGAAGTCACAAAAAGAAGCTTCAAGAATTAAGATTGCAGCTTTTCTCTAACAACATGACAATCATTTAATATGTCAAGTCATTTCATGAAATCATGATTTATCAATGTAAAGAGCAGACAGATTATCACAAAATATAATTGTAATCGAAAAAGAAGTACACTTTAAATCACATAAAAATGTATTTAACAAAAAACCAGTTTGCATATGGCGTCAACCAAACCAGCAGTTTCGAAGACCCTATAAGCAGCTTGGAAGTGAGTAGTTTGTGTAAATGCCATGAATTATCTCATTTTATTAACAGTAAAGGTTATATCTGGCATAAGGTGAGTCAAGTATAACAACCTGCTATTTTACTATAAACTAAAGCATCTGGAAGTAAATTACTTGTTGAGTTTGAAAACTTGACATTCATATTCGTTGATACACTTATAGGCTTGCATCCGAAATAATCTGAGTTTTCAAGTAATTCAAGGGTATATATCTTCTTTGGTTTATAGATTTACCAGAATTACTTCAAGCAATTTCAAAGTCTAAGAAATATTCAGTTGATCCTAATTAGCTTAATTTGAAAATAGATTGAATGTTATCTCTGAATTTACCAACAATCAAAATATCATCAACATATATTAATATAACTGTAAAGACATTTGACTTGGATTTAATGAAAAATGAAGGATCAGAAGAAGGTCCCTTAAAATCTGCTTCAATAATGACAGAAGATAACTTTTGATTCGACTGATGAGAGGCTTGCTTAAAGTAATAAAGAGATTTATGTAGCCTGTAGACCTTCTCCTTTTCATGACTGTCATATCAAAATTGATTAACCTTGAGCCATAGTCATGTATATTTCCTCGTCTAAATCACCATTTAAAAATGCATTACTAATAAACCGATTAATAAAAAAAATATAAATTGCAGCTAATTCTAGTGAGGCACATAAAGTTCCCATCTTTGCAACATGGAAAAAAGTGTCAAGATAGTCTAAAATGCGAGCTATGTATAACCTTTGGCTATAAATCAAGCTTTGTATCTCTGTATGCTACCATCAGGGTTATACTTAATAGTATAGACCCATTCGCACCCAATAAGATGTTTACCTTGAGGAAGATCACAAATTGGTCATACTTGATTAATCACTAAAGATTCAGCTCAGGTCACATAGCAGTTTTGAACTCTATAGATTGAATGACCTCCTTGTATCTCTTTGGTGTATTTGTTGTACCAATAGAAAGGAAAAAACTCTTGTATGCGGAAGAAATATTATCATAAGACATAACTGGTGAAATGGGATAAATAGTAGTATACAAAGAATCTCCTATATATTATTTGAGAAGCAAAACCGCTTAGGTGTCGTCGTCAGAATCACTTTCACGGACC
>CM071721.1:5476489-5487602 GCA_036630335.1 Physaria fendleri | reverse complement strand
AATCGATTCTGTTCTTAGAAGCATTGAATCTGTTTATCTTGAAGAGGTAACTTGTTTTTTTGATTATTCATTTGCAGTTTTATACCAATGAACACATGTATCTTCCAAAGCAAAATTTCAATTTTCTCTTAAATTTTTTAGAATTCAGTAAAAATATCCAAAGATGAGGAAAAAACTTCACCAGAAGAAGATTGGTTCGCTGTTGTTCAGGTTAACTCTCTTTAGCTGTAATATGTTATCTCCTTTCAACAAATTTGCACTTTCATGTTTCACGTCATTGTTTTAGTATACTTCACTGTTGTAAATTGATGATTAAAGAGAATTTTCACTATATGTTGTTTGGTGATATAGCTTTCTATTAATCAAACTGAACCTTTTGTTCTTATGGACTCATATAACTTGTTTAACTGCAGCATGAATCTGGGCATTTTCTGCTAGGTTACTTGCTTGGAGTTCTTCCAAGATACTATGAAATACCAACATTGGAAGCTGTTAGGCAGAATGTGTCGAGTGTGACCGGGAGAGTCGAATTTTTCGGCTTTGAATTTCTGAAACAAGTAAGTTGTTTGTTTGTTCAACAAGTGGTTTGCTTGTCAATGTAGTGAAGAGCCGGTCTTTACATTTAGAAATACCACAATCCATCGAGAAAAACATAGGCCGTAAACTGATGCTTATCTTGTTTGTTCTCAAGGCTAATCACTAAACTTTATATGTTATTACCGAAGGTCGGTGCTGCAAACGAGCTTATGAAAGACGATATGGATGGTGGTCAAATGAAGTTATATGTATGTTATATACTTAGTATTTAGTATCTCTAATGTGTATTTCCCTAACTGAATACTTTAGTGTAGGATACTCAAGGCAATATCTCATCCAAGGTAAGATTTCTTCAAATGTACCTTTGATGAGTGATTTGTTTTTCCTCTAGCTCAAGCTGTTTCTGTAATAACTGGTTATGCGAATGCAGACACTGAACAACTTTTCATGTGTGATACTTGGAGGAATGGTAACTGAACATCTACTATTCGGATACTCTGAAGGTTTCTACTCAGATGTTGTCATGGTAATGATGCAAATTCAAGTCTCTTCTAGTTTCAGTTACAGTGTTAAGACTATATAATCTTATATTTTTGAGTTTTTGTGTTGTTCTAGTTTCAGTTACAGTGTTAAGACTATATAATCTTATATTTTTGAGTTTTTGTGTTGCAGATGAACGATGTTTTGAGATGGGTAGGGTTCAGTAAATCAGAAAAGGAAACTCATATCAAATGGGCTGTTTACAATAGTGTCTCGTTATTACATTCTTACAGAGAAGCAAGAGTTTCACTTGCAGAAGCTATGGCTAAAGCCAAACCTATTGGTGATTGCATTGAAGCAATTGAATCTACTATTTCAAGACATCAAATGTAACTGTAGAAACTAACCTTCCAAAATAATGATTTGGTTAATATCCACAATTAGGTATATTGATAAGAACAAGAACAAATCCACCTAACAATAACAAATTTTCTTCAACCACAATCTCCATACGCAAAATTGTTTTCTGAAATTCATTACATTCCAAATCAGAATGGCTTATTGAACCAAATCTGATTTTTTTTTTTTTCGTTTTTACAGGAGTAAAAGAGATATAGTGTGAAAGCATATGACGTGGGACCTAACTGACGTTCCCTTCTAATCTCTACAGGTCATCTTCTTCGGTGGCTTTCTTTTTCACCACACAAAAAAAACCGCTTCTTTCGATTATGTTTCATTCTTTTTCTCTCTTTTTTTCTTCTCCTTCGTCTATTCTAAACAAAAAGCTGTATTAATGATTCATCAATCATCATAGTGACACAAATAAGGAGGTACCAAGATGAGCTTCTACAAAAGAAGCTTTCACTCATTCCTAAACCAAACTAACACCAAAACTATGCCCTTTGAATCCAGTCTTAGCCATGACAAGATCATGAGCCAAGACGAGACCAATGGTTTAATGTTATGCACTGAATATCTAGGCTTCGAGAGTTACGACATGAGGATATCCGAAAACGATGTGGTGGAGAAGATGTCTCATACGGAAGATGAAACCGAAAGGGTTAACATAAAGAGAAGAAAGACGGAGGAGAATGTGGTGGCACAAGAAAGAAAGAAAGTGTTTCCTCCTCCTCTCTCGTCGTTAAACGGCCGTGGACAACGGTCTTTTTATCTCCAGCCTGTGAGGAAAGATGGTAGATTGAAACTTACTCAGGTTATGATCAATCGACCGGAGATTTTATGCTCTTCTCGTAAAGATGGACGGCTAAGATTACATCTTGTTGATGGTGACGAGAATCCGGAAGAACTCGTGGACTTAACAGATGAACCTAAAGGTCTAGATAATAAGGAAGACAATGATAGTACAGCTAATCAAATGGTGGAATTATCTAATGATACAAAAAGTTGGAGATGTGATGTCTCGGTTAATGATGATGTTACAAGGTTTCATGAGCATGACATGAGAGAATGGAGGTACAGGTGTCACGAAATAGTGGAAAGTATGAATCAAGATGAGAAGAATGATCATCATCATCAATGTCATGGTTATCCATATTATCATCAAAATAGTAACAATAACATGCATTTATGTTTTGTGAAGACAAGGTGAAGTTATCAATATTTTACGTGGCGGCTTGGAAAAGAAGAAACATATCACATTAAAGCTTATGGTGAGGGACAGCTATTTCTCTATGGAAGCTCGGTTGTGTTTATAATGTATTTGTAAAAGTCAAAGATGTTTTATGTATATTTTATTATTTGTTTCAAATTCCTTTTTTGTCGTGTTAAATGTTTTTTTTTTGAGGATATCGTGTTGAATGTTTTCTTTTTGGTGGTCGTCGTCTGATTTTATTAATAACTAAACGGAAATTACATAGATTAGGCTTAAGATTAGCCGATTAAACCGGTATCATGATCCGGATAATTAAATTAGGCTTAAGATTAGCCGATTAAACCGGTATCATGATCCGGATAATTAACAATAGAGACAAAGTTAACCTGGCAGAATAACCCCGGTGAGAGGGGGTGTAGTGACCCTCACCCTCAACTAGACCGCATACAAGTTATGATCGAGGAATTTGGACTGGGAAGAAACCTATCCCCGATGTTTTGGTCCTCGCCCGGCAAGATAGAAATCAGGTCAGGTCCGGTAGCCCAAATGGAGATGCGGATTGGGAAACCACGTGACCCATTGTGCTTAGAATCCTATAGAGATATTGCCTACCAAGTTTGAGAGTAATCCGTGAACTTTGAATTTTGGTGGTCACGGCAAAATGCGGCAAAACCGCAGAAGGTCAATTATACGGGAATCTTGAGATTATGTCTGGGAACCAACCGCAGAAGGTCAATTATACGGGAATCTTGAGATTATGTCTGGGAACCCTATGATTTTATGGTGGACAAATTGTCCTTAGACTTGGCCAAGGATGGCCTAGGTGTCAGACAAGCATTTGAAGATGATTTGCAAGAAATGGACTTTTGGCCGTGACACCCGTACAGATGGTACGCCTTGGGCAAGTAATTGGCCGATCATGGACGGACTGTAGAAGTCATTGGTCGATCATGAAGTGTCATGGGACAGGGAAGGATTGATGATTTGGAACCATAGGACAAGTTTAGCCGATAAACACTTGAGACCGGCGAGATTTCGCCATGGTCCCGGTTTGGCCACTTTTGGCCGTAGCTCTCATTGAAATGGTCTGATGATTAGCTTGTCCTCTCCTTCAGTTATATGGTCCATAGGATAGCTCTTCAGTTTTAGTCGTGATCCGTGAAGTCCAAGGAATGGGTTGGAATGGCTAGATCGAATGTATGAGTCGCGTATTGATCCGAAGGTACGGTTACACCATTTTGGTCCATGGCTCACCTTACCACCCCCACTCACTGTTTGGACATCTTCTAGAAGACCCCTTGTGTTAACTTCTGATTGGTTGATGCTCTTGAAGATTCCATTCACACCAAGATACAATGAACCACACCATGCCATCATTATAATGCATGAAACCTCCTCCTACACTTGTTCACTTGATTCCATGCATAGATCCCTTCCACATTAGCTGATTTTTGGCTATAAATACCTACCCCTAACTCACCATTTTCGCACACCACCTGAAACCCTAGCCAAACTCTTGTCATTTTAATTCTTAACTCTTTCTTGGGTTCTCTTTTCGATTCTGTCTCAAATCCGAAGGCTAGGGAGTGTTATTCTTGAGTGTTTGAGAGTTCTGTGAGCTAGGAGAAAGATAGAGGAGAGGAGATCCGAGCTAGGAGTTGTCTAGAGTCCAAGTTAAGTTTAGAAACCGATCTAAGCTAGTGGTGAGTGAATAATCTAACTCTTTTCTTTCTTTGCAAGATTGTTTTTATATGAGCTCGGGAATGGGTTGGTTTGGGTGTCATTATGCTTGTTCTTGGTTTGTTTGATGATTGATTGAATGGTTTGGCTAGAGTCTTGCTTGAACTTAAGGAATGTCTAGAAGTATATATATATGTTGGTTTATGTAGGGTTTGGCTAGAGTCTTGCTTGAACTTAAGGAATGTCTAGAAGTATATATATATGTTGGTTTATGTAGCATCTCTAGCATGTTCTTGTATAATTGTTGTTTGAGATAGGCTTAGAACTTTCCTATATGTTTTCTAGGATGTGTCCTAGTGGTTCTTGCAAAATTTAGAATGGGTTTCTTGCATACTTAATAGGTTTTGAACCGATTAGAACATTTCGGGTTTTTGAAGGGATTTTCAATGGATTTTGAAAAATATCCAGGGATCGAATTTGGATCTGGTATTTTAACCATGTTAGGTTATATGAATGACCTTTTTTAAAAAAATTTATTTCGAGGTTAAAATCGTTTTATTTATAGATTTTATAAGGAAACAGGGTATTTAGAAGAAAAAGGAGATTTCGAAAATGATAAAGTTTAATTGGATTTCTGGAAATAATTTTCTTAAATACTAGAGGTTGTAAAGAAGCTATTGATGGGTTTACAATAGTTTTTGAGTATAGTAATGATTTATGAAAATTCTTCAAGTAAATGACTATTTTTGCGGTTTTATGTGATAAGTGAATTTTGATTTGATTTTGTGATAAAACTTGGATGATGATCCTCTGGGGAATCCCTAGAGGTTTATACACTGGTTTGAGATTAAGAATGGTAGGGTTGAGTTATGTAATGAAAGATGGTCATAAGGGTAGAATGTATAATGTATTGGCATGAGTTGCTTGTAATGTTAATGGGTTAGTCTCTTTGTGTGCGTGTAGTATATGCATTTCAGGAGTTCATGGTTAATTTGCTATGTCCTTGATCTTGTGCTGAATCATAGGAAGCTTAGGAAGTGTATATGTTAGCTTTAATGGTCTTTTAAGCATGTTCTTGTTTGATTGTTGCTTGGATAGACTTAAATCTCTCATATACAAGTCCTAGGCTAGGACCCTATGATTCTTGTACAAGAGAAATGGGTTTAGGAAGTTTAGTTAGTATTGGAAGTATTAAAAAGGGAATTTGAGATAAGTATATAGATGTTGATAGAATTTACTGGCATTGTTGTGTTTTTGATGATGATTGTAGCTTATGAGTTTGTCTAGATGATCATGCATAGATGTTTGATTGTTATAAGTGATTGTTTGTTGGTATATTAAATGATGGTTGGTTGCTTGCCTAGATGTATTTGCCTAGGTGAATGGATTATTGTGATATGATTGTTTATTGATTGTCTTGCTTGGGTTATGATATGCGTGTTCTTGATAGCTAGATGTTATTTCCTAGCTTGCATTTGTTTCCCTAGATGAAATTGCCTAGGATGTTGTTGGTAATAGCATGGTTGCTTGTTTACATGATTGATTGATTAAGCATGAGCATCATATTGATTGTTTTGATTGTATAAATTTCTTTGTGTTGTTGAGGTTATGATATGGTTTTTATTAAATATAGGTTGGCATTTAAGTTGCCTAAGGTTGCAGTTGGGTGATTTAACTTGTATCGGTTATGTTCTTGTTTGATTGGTAACTGATACTAGTTGGATCTCCCTCGCATAAGATTAGATAACTTAAATGGTTACCGTTTATGTATGTTGCATTTGCATTGGGGTTTTGGGATAGTTAGCTTATTTACTCACTAAGTAATCTCGATTACTTACCCGAGCTCACTCTTGCAGGAGAGGACTAAGCGATAAGGAAGGAAGGACAGTCTAGGAGTCTAAGTGTCCTAAGTCTTTTGCTATCACTACAATGTAAGGTCCAGTGGTGGTGTCTTGTTTTAAATGTTGTCGAAATTCGGATTGTTTTTCAAACTCTATTTTGCTATGTTTTAAATAAAGAAAGTGTTTTGAAACTAAGTGAGATATGATACTAGTCTAAAGTGCACTAGACGAACCAACTATTTAATCTTAATTTGAGTTATGGGAACTTATGTTAGGATTAAGTAGGATGAACATGTTGAGAGATGTTCCACTCGGGAGTTCAAAATGGAAACTCGAGTCGAATATCTCCCAGCACTGCTCGACATAGCACTTCCTCGGCCTAGATAAGGTCGGGGGTGTTACAGGGGGCCTCTAAACCGAAAAAGGGTTAAGCGCTTGGAAACCTTGTCGTCGATTTTCACCTTTTAGATTAGAATCTATCCAATCAAAACTCCGTAAACCTTGTCGTCGATTTTCACCTTTTAGATTAGAATCTATCCAATCAAAACTCCGTAGAGACGGATCAACGAGTTGCCCCATTTTTGATGTACCTTAACTATTATCCGCAACACCTTCACCTCATCTAGGGAACCACTTGCTCGTTAATTTTCGTCCACCACAACCAAGCTGTAGATGCGGTTGATGGGAGAATGAGACCGACAACGAGGATTTTATAGTTACTCTGTTGGTTCAACGATCAGTTGAAGATGTGATGATGTAAGGTTGGCTCTTAACCTTGTATTTGTACTATGATGACGCACTCGAAATTGGATAAACCGGAACAAAAGCTAGAGATTGATGGGCGATGGACCTAGCTGTAGGGATATCTTCCAAACCGGCTCAATCATTCATCTTCTGAAGCGATTAAAAACTCTTAATCCCCTCCTTTCAAACCCTAGCTGTATCGGGAGCCCGATCAAAGGAGAATCGAAAGGTTAAACCCTCCGATCTCAGGAAAAGCTCGCAATCTATGGGAAAAGACGGGTTGGGAGTAACCGGAAAAGCATGCAGGAGATCCTTCATCTTTTCCAGCACTTCCAAGACCCGAGCAACCCTAGAACTGAGAACGATCCTCGATCTTTTCACCGTAGACGACATAAGGGCTAGTGCCGGAGCTAAAGAAGCCTCCGGTGCTGAAAAACGTCCAAACATGCGTGACTGAAGAGTTTTGAGTAAAGGAAGAGTCGAGAACACGAGAGAGAAAAGGTTAAATGTTTTATGTATACGCAACTGAAATATTTTAATAACAATTGTTTTTCTCGGATATCTTATTAATATTATTATTATTTTTATTAAAAATACCATTATTTTAATTTTAACTATAAATTTTGAGGATTTTGTATTAGCTTCTTGTGTGACTTGTAAGCATGCCAAACCAAATATAAGTAAACTAGACAATGGAAATAGTAGGGTGAGTATTGAAGATCGATTACAGATTTGTTTAGATCTTCATACACAACAATTTCGAGGAATGTTCAGTTTATCTTTATCGATTATTTGAAAATTATGAAAATCTAGAAATCCTTTACTATATCAACGAATAAATATACCATGGGAGATGTTTTTACATAATGCTCAACAAGATGCTATATCATGATACAGGATATGAAAGTTAAAATCGATACTGGTCACACAACGAGTTTGTCTGCGAACGGAAATGTTTCAAATAGCAACAAATGGCGATCTCCATCGGCCAAATGGCGATCTTCACCAGTCAGAAAACAAGTTTGTCTAAAGAATCAGTAATCAACCGGTCGATTTACTGGCCAGAACAACTATAACTAGCGATTTACTTTTTCCATTATTATAATTTACCTACTATATAATTAATGACCTGTTTCTTCAAAATCTTTATTAATGCAAATATATTTCAAGTGAAAAAAATAAGCTAGACAATGGTTTAATACATAAAATTTTACAGATAACTTTTAAAACAAAATTTTAAATGTTTATATAATTTTTGAACTATTTTAAACTCAACATTTTTAAATTTTATAATTTTCTTAAGGATATTTAAAACTATTGACATCTTTCAAAAATAATTATATTAAATAATATAATTATATTAAATAATATAATTATATTAAATAATATAATTATTTTACATTATAATTAACATTGAAAACTTTTTCTAAAAAAAATTATATAATATTATGATTATGACATCCAGAACGTTTTAACAATACTGGTTACTTCGAGCAAAACTTATGTGAGTAATTTAATACTTTTGTAATTATTTAATTACGTTTCTGATTATCACATAGTAAACAAAAAAAACCTTCGACTCTTTCTCTCCCACCTTAACCCTAGCCGTTGTTAAAGTCTCTCTCCTCGCCTCTCCGACAGGCTCCGGCCAAGTCGTGAGAGGGCTCTCCTCTTTTATTTCTGTCACAGCTCAGATTCCAAGACCATTTCCCTTGAAGCTTACCTCCTGAGATCTGATTTGGCTTCGTGACTCGAGATTGGGTTTCGTCTCCTCCTTCTGGTGGCTCGGCGAGTTCCTGTGCTCAGCTCTCCGATACACCCTAGTTTCAGTTAGGTAAAGCTTCGGTCTTGAGGAAGTCCCTAATTTAGAAATGTTCTAGGCTTTTGGTTTAGCTTTTGGACAGTTGTGAACTAGCCTATAAGGAGAGAATGGGTTTTGTTGAGGTAGTTGGTACTCACATGGTGAAATGCTCGAGGATTTGTTTTAAGACCTTTGTGAGAAACAAATTCTTGATGGTTACTCCTTACACCCATAGGCTTCCTTTACATGGATATAATCTTTGTTAGAAGCAACTTGTCATTGGGGTTATATAGTGGTGACTTTAAGTTGATTGGTGGTTAGGGATGGTGGTCTTTTATTATGGAAATTTGCAGGATCTTCTTGATGAATATTAGGAAGCTTTCTCCATTATTAGAAACCCGAAGTTGAATTGGAAATAATGTGGTTTAGAGAATGGTTAACGGTAATAAAGAAACAAGCTTATCGGAATCAAGTGGATGAAATGAGTTTTGTAGTGCACGATGGTAGTAATCTGTCTCACTTGTCGTTTCTGTATTTGTTAGATCTAGTGAGTACATGATCAATTTATTTATTGGGTCAGACCCCAAAAACTATAATAAACACTGAGATCATGCAAAAAGATTATGAAGTAATGGAGAGTTTGAGCTCAGTGAGTAACAATGTTGCTGGATAGATCGTCAACTCTCCTGGAAAAATAAAGAATAAAAAACGCAGGCCCAAGATTGTTATAGAAGTTAAACAAGAGAAGGAACTTAATGCGAAGAAATATTCAATTGTTGATACTCAAGAAAGTAAAACTTGAATTCTTGCTAAGAAGCTTTATAGACGAGCTTTGGATTTTGAAGTGTATATTTTGATTTCACCACCTGCAAAGAGAAGAAAATTCCAGAGTTTGGAGGAATTTTCTGCAAAGAGAAGAAAATCCCGGAGTTTGGAGGAATTGATAGAAGTAATGGAAGATTCGACTCCGGACAATTGGCCAAGAGTTGCTTCAAAACTCTCGGATACCCACCATGATTTAATAATAAATTCAACATCATAGTTATAGATATTTGATATGGCTAAGATTTTATGCATCCTAACGTTGTATTTTACAGGCAATCAATATCCTTTTGTGTATTTTAGGAGTCTTTTACAGGTCAGAACGTGGCCAAGATAAAGACATTGTTGGATGGAGCTTAAGAGAGGAAAAGAAGCAAACTATGCAAATTCGGAGCATAGTTCGACCGAATTAGATTTTGGTTCGGTCGAACTGGGGAGCTATTCGCCCGTGGGCTACCTCTGAGATAAGCCCGCGAGAAAGAAGTATTAGCGGGCCATTTTCAGCACCTGTTGACAGTCGAACCAGAGGGGAATTCGACCGAATTAATGACTGGGGATTTTACGGAAGGAGCTTGATTCGATCGAACTACCTTCTTGTTCGGTCGACNNCTAGTTTATGATCAATAGTATAAATCTAGATCCTAACCCGGTTAGATTTACTGGAATAGTGATATTTCGTAGACAATATCCTGTCTGAGAACTAGCCCTTCCTTTTAGGAGATTGTGAACAACATTAGACTTGATCTTAGTAATGTGAGAACTAGCCCTTCCTTTTAGGAGATTGTGAACAATATTAGACTTGATCTTAGTAATGCATGCTAGTCTATTAACGCCTTTTCCTGATTCAGATACTTGTCATTGGTTTATAGGTATTCTAGAATAGTTGTATTTCGCCACTAGCCTTGGGTTTTCATATCATTAGTTTAATGTTTTAGTCTAAGTTCTAGACGGTACTCAATTTGTTCCCTGAATAGTTGTTAGATCGCAGCAGCCAATTCCCTGGAATCATCCTATAGTTTAATGTTTTAGTCTAAGTTCTAGACGGTACTCAATTTGTTCCCTGAATAGTTGTTAGATCGCAGCAGCCAATTCCCTGGAATCATCCTAACCCCTAGCGCTTCTAATTATTGCATTCACAACCGTTTTATTTACTTGCTTTGTTACTATTGCCTTCACAAATGCTTGCTTGATAATCTTGGCTTTTAGGAGAATTTTAGGACTTGATTTTAGTAACCTTTGCATTCCCTGTGGATCGATCCCATATGTACTACTAACGCTTTGTTGTGCACTTGCAGTATTCCAGACGGGTTAAACTCCTAGACTTTTCTATGTGAAACCTGAGAAGCTTTCGAGGCCTATCATTTGCTGGTAAGTATTTATTGTTATTTATGTACTGAAATTTATTTGATATGTCTGTGTGTATAGCTGTGAGACGGGTTGATCGCCTCACTCAATATTTATCAAATATTGATTGCATTTTGCTGGTAAGTATTTATTGTTATTTATGTACTGAAATTTATTTGATATGTCTGTGTGTATAGCTGTGAGACGGGTTGATCGCCTCACTCAATATTTATCAAATATTGATTGCATCTC
>CM071721.1:5383662-5449058 GCA_036630335.1 Physaria fendleri | reverse complement strand
AAGTCAGTTTTATTAAAATATTAATTTTTGTTGTTTTGGAAACCCATTTTGACAAACTCATGGATGGTGCTGCTCTAAACCGATGCAAGAGATAGGGAGACAAGGGAAAAAGGTTTAACGCTTGGAAACCTTGTCGTCGATTTCCATTTTTTTTAGATCGGACTTTATCCAACCAAAACTTTACGCACGAATCGACGAGTTGCCCATTTTTTATGTACCTGAACTATTATCCGCAACACCTTCACCTTATTTAGGGAACCACTTGCTCGGTGACTTTCGTCCAATAAGGCTAGGTTGTAGATGCGGTTGATGGGAGAATGAGCCCGACGGCAAGGCTGTTATCGTTACTCTGTTGGTTCAACCTTCAGTTGAAGATGCGGTGATGTAAGGTTGGCTCATAACCTTGTATTTGTATTGTGATGATGCATTCAGAATTGGATAAACTGGAACCAAAGTTTGGAGACTGATCGGCGATGGACCTAGCTGTAGGGATATCCTCCAAACCGGCTCAATCGTTCGTCTTCTAAAGCGATTAAAAACTCTTAACCCTCTCCTTTCAAACCATAACTGTATCGGGGGCCAGTCAAAGGAGCATCGAAAGATTAAACCCTCCAATCTCAGGAAAAGCTCGCGGTTTAGGGGAAAAGGCATGTTCAGAGTAACCAGAGAAACATGCAGGAGATCCTTCATCTTTGCCATCACTTCCAAAACCCGAGCAACCCTAGAAATGAGAAACGAGCCTCCATCTGTTCACCACAGATGACATAAGACTAGTGTTAGAGTTTAAGGAGTCTCTGGTGCTGAAAAGGTCCACACATGCGCAAGTGAAGAGCTTCGAATAGAGAAAGAGTCGAGAACACGAGAGAGAAAATTTCTCTATAAAAAGAGAGATTAAATACTTTATGTATACGCAATTGAAATATGTTATTAACATTTGTTTCCTCAAGATATGCTATTAATATTATTATTGGTTTTTAATTAAAAATACCATTATTAATTTTGACTATAATTTTGAGGATTTTGTATCAGCTTCTTGTGTGTCTTGTAAACACCCAAAACCAAATATAAGTAAGCTAAAAAATGGAGATAGTAGTTGCGTCAGTACTGAAGATCGATTACATGTGGTTTTTTTCTTTTTTTTCCGATAAATGATAAATATTATTAAGGATAATAATCTATTTGAACACACCTAAGCATGATCCACATTTGGTTCCACGCCAAAAAAGTTTTAAAAAATATGGAATAAGCATGATCCACATTTGGTTCCACGCCAAAAAAGTTTTAAAAAATATGGAAGCAAAACAAATTTCCATCTCAGCATACTAGATCGAAAATGTAGTACATTGAAATGAAATCTAAGAAGACGAAGTGTTCACTGAGAGTTAGAGACGAAGGAAAACCAAGAAAGAAGAATGTTCATGTGGTTTTTAGATCTTCATACACAACAATTTGGAGGAATATTCAGGTGTATCTTTTTGGATTATTTGGTGATTATGAAAATCTAAAAATCATTTACTATATCAATGAATAGATATACCATGAGAGGTGTTTCTACATAATGCTTAGCAAGATGCTATATCATGATACAGGGGTGCGGAAGTTAAAATCAATATTGATCAAACGAGTTTTTCTGCGAACGGGAATGTTTCAAATAGCAACAAATGACTATCTACACCAGCCAACATTATTAAGTGTAACTATGACAGGGTTTCGAAACACCAATCTTAATGGAGCGGGATGGCTACTGCGATCGCATCAAGAACTGTTTAATTTTTAGGCGAAGGTCATGCCAAAGGAAATACTTTAACAACACCATAGAAAGCGGAATTTCCGAAGGTCATGCCAAAGGAAATACTTTAACAACACCATAGAAAGCGGAATTTCAGGTTTTTGTTTTTGTTGGAGTCAAAAATATCACAATGTTATAAAGGCGATTATAGTAGTATTCCAGATCTTCTGTCAGGAGTTCGACAAAACTTTGAAATGTACAACTAGATCAGAACAACGAGAGAATGAAGATCAAAGTTTACGAATCAGAAAAATGTCGATTAAACCCTGAACTTCTATATTTATCCAAAAAACACACTTACTGTATCAGACCCAAAACAAAATAAAATACTTTTATGTTTAGCCTTTTTAAACTGAAAACTTTCAAATTCGGCTCAAAATTAGACATGACGTTAAATCACTTAACGGAGAAAATAACGGTGTTAATTAACGAACGACGTGGTGATGTCGGACCCAAAACAAAACAAGATATTTTTATATTTACCCGTTTTAAACCGAATATATTTACCCGTTTTAAACCGAAAACTTTCAAATTCGACCCGAAATTAGACATGGCGTTAAATCACTTAACGGAAAAAATAACGTGTCAATTAACAGACTTAGATACAAATATATATATATATATATATCTTAATTAATATAATAGTAATATAAATAATAAAAATATAAAAATATATATATATATATATATCTTAATTAATATAATAGTAATATAAATAATAATAATCTTATTTCTATAAGAATAATAACTATAATATATATTAATTAAATTTATACATAAATATTTAGTATAATTATAAAACTAGTATTATTTAGTATCATAAATATATTAACTAGATAATTTTCCTCACCATGTGCGGTATAAATATTATAAAAGATATTTTTCTAAAACATTAAACTATTATTGATCTATTTAATTAGTTTAAAATTAACAAAAGAGAAAAAAGTAATTTAACCCATAAACTATCGTTAGATATAGATTTAACCCCTCAACTATTTTTATATTAAACTAACCCCTCAATTACTGTCAGATAGAAATTTAACCTCTCAATTATTTTTATATTAATCTAATCCCTCAACTATAGTTTCGTTATTAAATTTTCTTCTTTCCTATAACATCGATATGCAGAAATTAAGATTATATATCACATTTCGAAATTTGAAAAATTACCGTTGAGAATTTAACCTCTCAATTATTTTTATATTAATCTAATCCCTCAACTATAGTTTCGTTATTAAATTTTCTTCTTTCCTATAACATCGATATGCAGAAATTAAGATTATATATCACATTTCGAAATTTGAAAAATTACCGTTGAGGGCTTAGATTAATATATGGATGACAGTATTGTAACAGATGGAAAAATCCAATAACGAAACTAAATTTGAGGGGTTAGATTAATATAAAAATAGATGAGGGGTTAAATCTCTATCTGAAAATAATTGAGGGGTTAGATTAATATAAAAATAGTTGTGGGGTTAAATCTCTATCTGACAATAGTTGAAGGGTTAAATCACTTAATTCACTTAATTAAAATTTTAATTAAAAAATATTTTTCTAAAACTTAAAATTATTGATCGTTTTAATTAGTTAATATATAGGGGATTATTAGAATATGTAGATTTTTTAATTGTTTGTTAAATAGATATGTATTAATTCGAAATTCTATAAATAGGCAATAAATTAATTAAAAATTCCAAAAATGTATTTTTATAATTTATATTTGAATTTTCGTAATTAATTAAAAAAATATTTTTCTAAAACCTAAAATTATTGATCGTTTTAATTAGTTTAAAACTAATAAAATAATATTTTTGATCGTTTTAATTAGTTTAAAACTAATAAAATAATATTTGTAATTATTCAAATAATTAAATCATAATGGCATGTTCAAATAATTAAATCATAATGGCATGTTCGTTTAGCTATAAAATAATCTCCAAGATATTGGTCAATCGACTGAAGGATCACCTATCTTCGATTATATCACCAAACCAAGCAGCTTTCATTCATGGGAGAATGATTACTGATAATTGCATATTGGCTCAGGAGTTCTTCCACTCTTTAAAATCGAGAAAGCGTCAATCGAAACACTATATGGCGATTAAAACTGACATGATCAAGGCCTATGACCGGCTGGAGTGGGGTTTTCTGAAACGAACAATGGAAGCAATGGGTTTTGATCAACAATGGATTAGTTGGATTATGCAATGCGTTACATCAGTCTCCTATTCAATTCTGATAAATGGTGACCCTTATGGTCGATTTCAACCTCAGCGTGGACTTCGACAGGGAGATCCGTTATCTCCGTACTTATTTATCCTGTGTGCTGAAGTCTTAACACATATAATGAACGAAGGAGAAACAGGAAGGCTATTACAAGGAATTAAGCTTGGATATTCAGGTCTGCGGGTCTCTCACTTATTGTTTGCTGATGATTCGTTGTTTTTTACTCTAGCAAATAAATTGAACGCCTTAGCTATTAAGGAGATCCTGCAACGGTATGAAGCAATATCAGGCCAGGCCATTAATTTGAAAAAATCTTCTATTACATTTGGTGCGAAGGTTCAAGCGAATCGTAAAACCGAATTGAGACGTCTCCTGGGTATATTTAATGAAGGGGGAGGTAAGTATTTGGGTCTACCTGAAGAATTTCAAAGAAAAAAGGCTGAAACCTTCGCTTATATACTGGAACGCTTACGGGATAGGACAAAAGGCTGGAGTAGGAAATTTCTTTCGCCAGGTGGAAAGGAAATACTGATTAAATCGGTGGCTATGGCGCTTCCAGTTTATTGTATGAATTTATTTAAACTCCCCAAAGGTTTCTGCGATGATTTGGAAAAGTTAATAGCAGAATTTTGGTGGGATAAAGGAGATTCTAGGAGAGGGAAACATTGGTTTTCTTGGAACGTCTCTGTATCCCTAAGTCAGAAGGAGGATTAAGATTTCGGGATTTTGAAGCTTTCAATTCGGCTCTCTTGGGGAAACAAGTATGGCGTATTTTTCAAGCACCAAACTGTCTAATGGCGAAGGTCCTAAAGAGAAAATATTTTCCACATAATAATATTTTCAACGCCAAACAAGGGAGGAGCTCATCGTATATCTGGAGATCTTTACTTCATGGTAAGGATCTATTGAAAAAAGGGTTACGGTTTGAAATTGGTAATGGCGTATATCTGGAGATCTTTACTTCATGGTAAGGATCTATTGAAAAAAGGGTTACGGTTTGAAATTGGTAATGGTACTTTAATCCAGGCCTGGCTGTATCCTTAGCTCAAAGAAGTACCTTCTCGCCCTCCAAGGAAAGTGGAGATGGCTCTAAACAACTTACAGGTTTCAGACTTGTTCTTAGACAGTATTAATGGGTGGGACGAAGCTAAAGTCAGAGCATATGTTCACTCAGACGATGTTGAGAAGGTTCTTTCCCTTAGACTCTGTAAGGATGCAGACACAGATTTATTGGGGTGGAATTACACCAACTCTGGTATATATACGGTACGTTCAGCTTACTATCTGGCTATTTCGGAATGGCAACTTAATCATTCTTCTCCCCCTCCTGGTGATATTGAAATTAAGAAGAAAATTTGGAAGTTAGATATAGCCTCAAAGATTAAACATTTTCTCTAGAAAATTATAAGTGGAATACTTCCTGTTGGGGATACACTTGTTCATCGTCACATTATTCAATCAACAGAATGTGTTAGGTGCTAAGGAGAAAGTGTAGACCACATTTTCTTCAATTGTCTGTACGTTCATAGTGTCTGGCGCCGTCTTAACTTTCAGTTATCAACATTACTATCACCTACAATGGATGTCACCGCCAAGTTGTCGTTTATTATCAATTATGCTCTCAACAACACACATCTTTCGGATTCGCATTTACCTCTTTGGATTCTTTGGCGGTTATGGAAAGCTCGCAACTGCCTTGTGTTCAAAAAGAAGAATGTTTCAGATATAAACACTATGACTTGGGCGTGTTCTGATAATTTCGATTGGGGTAGAGCAAATAAAACAGAGCATTCTACAGAAGAAACTCAAGATATACATTATCAATCAAATCATTTGCAGAGTACACCAGCAGAATGGATTAAAATCAATTACGATGGATCTTGGGGTCACAATCGTGTCTCTGGTGCTGGTTGGATGCTATGGGATGAACATGGACACTACAGGGGAGCAGGACAGCAAGTAAGTTCTCAACCTCGATCACCTCTCGAAGTGGAACTGTTCGCCTTACTTTCTGCTTTGGAACATGCTAAATTGCTTGGACGTCAGAATCTAATTCTTGAAGGTGATAATTGCAACATTCCGAGCATCATTACGGGAACTAATCTTAATTTCAAAGCATATAACTGGATCAGAAGTATTCGTTCAGTTATATCATCCTTCAGCAATGTGAAGTTACAGTGGATACGGAGGAACCAAAATTGTGAAGCATATGCTCTTTCTAAATACTCTATTAACAATATAAACAATCATCATTATTTTTCAATTTGGCCTCATATGTTGCCTTAGCTTGGCTAACTGACCTAATTGGTCATTTCTTATAATTGAAGTATTTGTGTTAAAAAAAAAAAATTATATGTTCGTAAATATGGTCTGGCTACGACACGTAAGTTTTTAGATTCTCAAATAATATATAGGAGATTTTAATAAAAAACCAAAATCTCTTCAGATTCCAACTTGAATACTATGTTTTTTTTTAAAAAAAAGTTTGAAAATTAATATGAAATTTAATAGTCGGAAAATTAATTTGATAGTTTCCATATATATTTTTAAAAAAAACACACACACAGTGTAGTATTTTTGAAGGCCCTATTTTTGAAAGATCGGTATATTTTGACATTTTGACATTTTTCCTTTTTTAATTTTTTTTTTTTTTTTCTCGTTCTTTCTTTTGTTATTTGACTGATGCATTCCGTCAGAAACCTAAAAAACCGAGTTATATTGCGGAGGAGTTGTCATCGGAGAAACGAAGTTCTCGGAGGAAGAATCTTTCGATTGTCGTACGACGATTGTAATTGTTAATTTCTCAAGTTAATTATCTAGGGCTTGGATTTTTATGGGTTCATTGGGATTGGATTCTGCCAAATATGGGTTGATCATGGGGCTAAGGTTAGTCGCTCTGATGTGTGTTTCTTAAGCATCTCCGCCTCGAAACTGCTTCACAAACTTAAGTTGGAAGGTGCAAGGATTGGTGAGCGTTTGATTTTTTCTTATGTTATATTGGAATCGGTATCAGGAAGAACAGTTGTGTGTGTATTTGAATGTTTGTTGATTAGTTATGAAATCATCGCATGAGGTAAGAAAGAATCATTCTGGTTCTCCGTCTGGGAAGAAAAGTAAGAAGCTTGCTGCAATATGTGAAGATGAATACAAGAAAAACCATGGAGAGTCCAAGGATAAAGATGTTGGGTCTGGGGTTGCTTGTGCTGACTCTGAACTTCGACGAAGCGCTAGGGTCAGGAAGATACCATCCATCCTCGATGCTTCTCCTCCTCCTCCAAAGCGAAGGAGGCGTTGTAGTAGTTACTCGAGTTCCAGTAACATCGAAAGAGTGGGCAAGGAGGAGAAGGAGGAGTTGGATACTCCTGATGGCTGGAAATCCAGGTTGAGATCAAGAAGGAAGAATGTGGGTTTTCAAGCGAGTAGGAGACAGAGACCTGTGGTAAAGGGGAAAAGAAAACTCGTTTTCAGAAACCGTGCCTGTGAGTTGGGTGAAAAACCAGTGGAAAGGGAAAGGGAAGAGGAAAGAGAAGACCCCAAAGTTGACAAGGTGATTAAAACAAAAAGGTCAATAAAAGTTAAGGAATCAGAAAGTTCGGAAGATGGAGAAAAAGAGTCGGATACCAGTAATTCTGGAGATGAAAGTGCTAGCGTGTCAGAGGAATCAGTGCAGGCTGACAGTGAAGCTGGGGAGGAAGATAAGAAAAAGAAGGGCACCAAAAGATCCATTGCTTTAGAGAGTGAAACTGAAGCTGAAATTGATGAAAAGGCGAGTGAGAGCGAGGATGGAACAGGCAGTACTGACAGTCAGATTGATAATAGTGATGAAGAAGGGGAAAGTGAGACAGAAGGTAGTGCAGAGAAGACAGGAAGTGAGACACAAGGTAGTGCAGAGAAGACAGGAAGTGAGACCGAAGTTAATGTGGATGAAATGAAAACTCATATTGATGTTATTATGGAAACAGTGCAAAATGAAAGTCAGATTGAAATGGAAGGATTGGAAAATGAGATTGAGATGGGAGTCGAAGATAACAATAAGGATGTTGGCGTAATGGTTTGCGGAAGTGGAAATGGCTCTGATGTACTAGAGGGTAATAGTGATTTTGCTGATAAAGTTAAGAATAGAGAAGGAGATACTTTGCATTGTGAACTACTACGTGAAGCTAGCATTGAGGTCAATGAGACTTTGAAGCAGAATAATGATATCAGAGAGCAAGGTGTATCTGGAACTCTATCTAACGATAAGACTAAAGAACATAGTGAGTTTCTTGATAGAGGGGGCGAAAGTGTGGAAATGCTTGATGAATTACCTACTCAGAATGAAACTTGCAGCAAGCTGGTTGACTCAGTTTTCATTTCATCAGATGGACTTGGTAAGCCTCTCTTCAAACAAACCAGGCGCTGTGGTTTATGTGGTGTTGGTACAGATGGGAAACACCCAAAGAAGTTGATGCAAGATAATGGTGACAGTGTGTGGTTTATGTGGTGTTGGTACAGATGGGAAACACCCAAAGAAGTTGATGCAAGATAATGGTGACAGTGATATAGAGGCACATAGCGGGTCTTCATCTTCAGAGGAGCCAAACTATGACATATTGGATGGTTTTGGTGATGATCCTGGATGGCTAGGCCGTCTATTGGGCCCTATAAATGATCGTTATGGAATTTCTGGAACTTGGGTTCATCAGAACTGTGCTGTATGGAGTCCTGAGGTAATGTTGGCTCAGATTATATGACACAACACGTTGTTTGATTTCTTAAGTGCATTTCCATATGTTTATCACTTCAATTTGTATGTTTCTTGGGTTCATTTACCTGCTGTGTGTTCAATTCTCTTTTAGTGTGTATTTCTCTTCTCAATTTTGTTTTTCTCTTGCTTAACCTTTCGGTATTCTATAATTTTGTTTAGTAACTATTGATATTTATCGACATGGTGTATTGGTCATTGCTATTTGATGAAAATTTGAGATAACACTTAAAGGGCAGAATATACAAAAAAGGCTCGTATCTGTTTGATTTCCTAGTTTTATCTGTTTCTTGATCTAAGCATACCAAGGTTTTCTACAGTTATCTATCGTACGTAACTATGCTTTTACTGTCTTCTTATTATTTGCCTATTTGCTGAACCCTGTTTTCCGTAGATGCTAATGTTCAATACTCTTGTACTGTAGGTTTATTTTGCTGGTGTAGGGTGCTTAAAGAATATAAGGGCGGCACTTTTCAGAGGGAGGTCATTAAAGTGCACTCGCTGTGCAAGACCTGGGGCAACTATCGGTTGTCGTGTTGATCGATGTCCAAGAACCTATCATTTGGTCTATTACTACTCCCTTTCTGGTTTCCCTTCCTCACTCTGAGATATAGGCTAATTAACTTGCAGGTGTGACTGTTACTGTGACTGCTCTAACAACTTTTTGGTGTTTTGTATTTTGCAGCCTTGTGCACGAGCTAATGGTTGCATCTTTGATCACCGTAAATTTCTCATTGCTTGCACAGACCATAGAAATCATTTTCAACCCCATGGTCGTCAATGTCAAGTTAGAATGAAGAAGATGAAAGCCAAGAGGATGCGATTGGAGATGAAGAAGCAGTCAAATGATGCCTGGCGCAAGGATGTGGAAGCGGAAGAAAAGTGGTTTGAGAAATGTGGTGAAGATGAAGAATTTTTGAAACGTGAAAGCAAGAGACTGCATAGAGATCTATTAAGAGTTGCTCCTGAGTATATTGGAGGCTCTGATTCTGAGAGTGGAAAGGCATTTGAGGGATGGGACTCTGTTGCTGGGCTTGAGAGTGTAACTCAATGTATGAAAGAGGTTGTTCTTATACCCTTGCTATATCCAGAATTCTTTGATAACCTTAGACTTACACCTCCAAGAGGCATCCTCTTGCATGGACATCCTGGAACTGGAAAAACTCTTGTGGTTCGGGCGCTGATCGGTTCTCTTGCTCGTGGTAATAGACGGATTGCCTACTTTGCCCGCAAAGGGGCAGACTGTTTGGGAAAATACGTTGGTGATGCTGAGCGGCAATTGAGGCTCTTGTTTCAGGTCGCTGAAAAATGCCAACCATCCATCATATTTTTTGATGAAATAGATGGTCTCGCTCCCAAGAGGTCAAGGCAGCAAGATCAAACACATAGCTCCGTTGTATCCACATTGCTCGCTTTACTAGACGGCTTAAAATCGCGTGGCTCAGTGGTGGTCATAGGTGCAACAAACAACCCAGATTCTCTTGACCCAGCACTAAGGAGGCCTGGGAGATTTGACAGGGAGATCTATTTTCCACTACCATCAGTCGAGGATAGGGCTGCAATCATCTCCCTCCATACTAGGAAGTGGCCTAAGCCGGTGTCTGGATACTTGCTCAAGTGGATTGCTAAAGAAACAGCAGGTTTTGCTGGTGCGGATATACAAGCTCTCTGCACACAAGCTGCCATGATTGCCTTAAATAGGAGTTTCCCATTGCAAGAATCTTTGGCCGCTGCAGAGTTGGGAGTATCTAGTAGTAATCGTGCTAGTCTTCCATCCTTCTCAGTTGAAGAACGAGATTGGTTGGAAGCTTTATCCCGCTCCCCACCTCCATGTTCACGTAGAGGAGCAGGAATAGCAGCTAGTGATATATTTTCTTCTCCGCTTCCTACTTACTTGGTGCCTTCTTTGTTGCGGCCATTGTGTTCTTTACTTGTTGCTTTTCTTCTTGAAGAACGTATCTTATTACCACCTCTTCTTTCCAAAGCTGCGGTTGCTGTCCAAAATGTGATTCATTCTACTTTGAGCGACAAGAAGATAACTGAAAGTCGTTGGTGGTCTCATGTTGACACCCTTCTCCAGGACGTAGATGTTGTAAAAGATATAGTTCAAAAACTTTCTTATACTGGGTTACTGGATGGAGGATGTGACTTGGTAAGATCTGTTGCAAGCATTCCCGGTGCTGACGACTGTAGTCTAGGTTCTGCACAATTCATGGGACATAGAGTCTGTCGACATCCTGGGGCTTTGGGCAATGCTTCTCTAGAATCAACCTGTACGTCAGGCTTCCAACTGCTTATTGCTGGAGGAGCTAAATCTGGTCAACGGCATCTTGCTTCTTGTATCTTGCATTGTTTCATTGGTAATGCAGAGATGCAGAAGATAGATACAGCAACAATTTCACAAGAAGGAAATGGGGATCTGGTGCTAGGAATTACTCACTTACTAAGTACGTATTTGGTTATTAAACTTTCCATTCTGCTACTTTCTCTAATTAGGATATTTAAGATTTTACATACGTTTCTCGAATAGTCTTTCATTCTCCAAATCTTTTATTTGTATGGTTTCCAGCCCATTTCCAATCAACCTAACTAACTGGAATATCTGGTCTGCTTGTAGTTAAATGTGCTAGCAGGAAATCATGTGTGATATTCATGCCAAGGATTGACTTGTGGGCTGTAGTGACAGAAACTCCACTAAATGAGGAGGTTGAATGTGATGATGATTCTGTAAAGGAAACCTGTTCTCCCATTTCTGGAGAGGAAAAGGCATTACACAATACTGCTCGAGTTTCCCATGCTTGGAACACATTTCTTGAGCAAGTGGAATCATTGCGAGTTTCCACAAAGATGATGATTCTGGTATGCTTAAGTTCTTACTTTTTTTTTTTTTTTTTTGGAAAATTTTTTTTTTTTTTTTTGGAAAACAATTTCTTACTTAATATTGTTTTCTCCAATATATTTTCTTGTTTCGGCAGTTGATAATTGGCTCTCTAGACTTCTTGTTTATTACTACTTTTGGTTGGTCTTTTGTTTTCTAATTTTACTTTGTGAAGGAGAATACTGCTGCTTAGTTTTTTGTACCACGCAACTTCAGATATTTGTATTCTTTATTTTGTTGATTACCAGTCTCTGAGAAGATTTTCAACACTTGATACTAAATTGGCTAATTTTTGGTGATAGGCTACTTCTGGGATGCCCTACAATCTCCTGCCTCATAAGATACAACAGTTCTTTAAGACTGACCTGTCAATGGAGTATCAGCCAACTACGTCTGAGGCTGTTCCACAATTCACTGTACAAGTTGTTGAAAACTCTGATCAGGATAAAGCCGTTGACCTGTCTGCTATTGAGTTGTCAAGGCGGATAATCCAAGTGTTTCTTCATTTGGTGCATCAGGGAACCCATACGCATTGTGGCTTACAGAAAAAACACAAAAGAGAGGATTTTGACCAGGGTTGCAGAGATGCAGCTTATGAGAATAATGCTGATCATGGTACAGGGAAAGTAGCAGGTGTTAAATTAAAACCTCTTGATGGTGGTTCTTTAAAAGTTCCACCATTACCTGTCAACGTAAATATGAAAGCAAAATCAAGCCTGCAGTTAGCTGTCTCCTCATTTGGTTATCAAATTTTACGGTATCCTCAATTTGCTGAACTTTGTTGGGTGACATCAAAGCTTAAGGAAGGGCCAAGTGCAGATGTTTCTGGTCCATGGAGAGGATGGCCGTTTAATTCATGTATCACTCGCCCTTGTAATTCGTCAGAGCAGACTATTACTGCTCCCGATTCCAACAATATAAAAGGCAAAGATTCGTCTGGCATTGTGAGAGGCCTTATTGCTGTCGGGTTGTCAGCGTATAGAGGAACCTATATATCACCGAGGGAAGTCTCCTTTGAGGTACGGAAAGTCCTGGAGCTCTTAGTTGGATGGATCAATGTAAAAATCAATGCTGGAAAGGACAGATGTAGGTATATCCGAATTCTGTCTCAAGTTGCTTATATAGAAGATCTGGTTAATAGTTGGGTATATGCAATGCGAAGGTACACCTCAAAGTATTTTGCTTTATGTATGTTTCTTTTAACACAAACATATCTAACACAACTTCATTGTTTACAGTTTCGAATCAACCACTCAAACAGAGTCGACAAATCCATTGTCTAGTTCTGTAGTCAATCCATCATTAAGGAATGAAATAACTGAGCAAGGAGCATCTGATAAATCAAAAGGGGCAGAAGAAGACCTGAAAAATGATACCCAGAACATGAACTGTCTAGACCCTATAACATCTAGTACTCTCACTGACGGTCATCAGCCAGTTATAGAGATTGAAAATGGTCATAGTGGAACAATTCATGATACTGGCTTAACTCTGGTCAAAGAGAATGCTGATGTTATTTCAAATACTGAAATGATTATTCAGGATTCAGGAGTGAGTTCCTCTCAGCAGACTGTTCTTCTTGATCTTAACTCTCCTGCAAGTGATGAACATGATGAAACTCCCCATGGATCATGCGAGCTAGAAACTTCAGCAACAGCCATTGCTTCGCAAGGAAAATCCTTAAACAATCCTAATGGATCTTTGGAGTCAAATTCTATCTCCCTGAAAGATCCTCACAAATCAGCTGATGCAGATAATGGTATGGCCTGCGACAGAGTTCATGGCTCAGAGTCTGCAAACAACATGTCTGAACGAGTCAAACAAGTTGAAACAAATGCAAGAACCAACCCACCGGATGATCCTAGTTTAGCGTGTTTGTACCGTTGCTGCTCTCAGTGTGTCTCCATCCTCCAAGATTCAATGCATAAATTAGTTACCCGTGAATTTAGACTAGGTAGGAGTTCCATCACAACAGAGGGCATACATGATGCGGTTTCTTCATTATCAGTTGAGCTTATTGCTACTATAAGAAAGTCCATCTCTGCAGAAAACAATGGTACTATGCAAGAAGCCAAGGTCAAAAATCACAATGGGTGTCCAGAAAAGAAAACATGTTCATGCAAAAGCCTATCCGGTAATTTTCTTACCTCTGTTGAATGTTGCAGTCATTCTACTGAAGAACAAAGGAGCTTAGATGAAGCAATTACACATCTAAGCAATAAGAATTGCCTTGAACCAGTCTTCGTTTTCAAAGATGGAATACTGGTTCCAGTAAGTAATGAAGATGACCTCTCTTCGCATTGTAAATATGATAGATTCTGCCTTGGATCTCTCCTAGAGTTAATTGCAACAGAGATGAAACCTTTTGATTGATTCATCTTTTATCTTAACTGTTGTCTGGCTTTTACAGTTTACTGTTAGGAGACTAGTAAACTTACCGAGCCTTTCACTCTCTGTTTAATTGCTAATTAATAACCTTCTTTTGCAATTATTGTGATGTGATTAACATTCTTCAACAAAATCATCAGGTACGCAGCTTAATACAGTGATTAGGCTTGACCACGTGCCACCTAATAAAGATTACGGCTGATAGAACATTTAATTAATATTGTTAATGATAATAATCATAGCATATGCAATGTCATGCTATAATTGGAGAAGAAAATGTAGGTTCAGAGCTCAAGATTTATTGCTTTTACATTTACATGTATTTTAATATTATTAAAAATCTTTGTATTTATTAGGTTACTATAATTCTTAGCTGTCTCGTAGGAGGCGATGGATAATAAATAATACTAAACTAATAACAAAAAAAAACAGTATTATTATTATTTTGTTATAATATTGTAACATATTAGTATAAGAATTTCACATGGCATGTTGACTGTCATGACAGTGCTTATTATGCCATTTCTTATCAATCATACCTTTAGTTGAAAAATTCTTAGTTGTTGCCAGAATTTCTTTTGATTTGTTTCTTAATTTTATTTTAATTATTCAACTAATTACTTTATTATTGGATTTTCTAAAAAAGAAGTTTTTGCAAAGTCTTATAAATGATTTTATCATTAAAATATAAGTGGAGTCAATTATTTTTCAGTGGAAGGTAATATAAAAAAACCTCCAAAATGAGGATTTCTGAAAAAGAAATAAATCTTATAAATTTGGAATAAGTCACATTTATTTCCATTTTTGTAATTTTATTATTATATTTATGATAAGAAAAAACAAAAACATTGACTCCACATAAAACATTAAAAATAATACTAAAAAAATAAAATAAGTGCTGAATGGTTGCCCACATGGGTACCTCTCTCCAAATAAGTCTCCAGAATCTTATGCTTCAAATACAAACCCAACAAAAGAAGAAGACGAAGATACAATAACTCAATACTTATCTCTTTTTGTTATCATCTCTTGTCTTGTCTCAATTTTTTTTAAAAAATGGATTCTACTTTGTCTGATCATCAAGAATTGGAACAATTCGAAGCCATTGATGATCTTCTTGAAGATTTTTGGTTTTTTGATAACTTACTTGATAGAAGATCAAGAATCTTGAGGTACTGTCGTTCAGATCCTTATCCTTTTTCTCCTTCACCTTCTTCTTCTTCTTATCCAAAACCCGAATCTCCAATTCCGAAAATTGAAGATTCGGGTTCGGACAATAAGCTTCTAGAAGCTTCAATAGGGGAAGACTCTGTTCCACCACTGTGTATTGAGAAAAAAGGTACAGGAG
This sequence comes from Physaria fendleri, assembly GCA_036630335.1. Taxonomy (NCBI): domain Eukaryota; kingdom Viridiplantae; phylum Streptophyta; class Magnoliopsida; order Brassicales; family Brassicaceae; genus Physaria; species Physaria fendleri. Next base: position 5,433,682 of record CM071721.1, on the reverse strand, counting down.
AGTGTGTTAAGATAAAGAAGATGAGGAGACAATTCTCTGAGAAAATTAGGTCTCAAGAACCACGAACTAACTTGCAGAAGAAGGAACCAGTGTTTCGAGAAAAGGGAAGTTCGAGAAAAAACAGAACAGGTGACAACTGTAATAATGGTGTTCGGTCTCGCTCTATGGGAGGTGGTTTGCAAAGAACTCAGACATTACCAAGTTACATAGGTAGAGAAGACGATGTAAATGAGTTTCAAGAACAAGATATAGATGATGCTAGAATGGGATTTTTGATTCGTCAAGCCATTGCTAGTAGCTCTTCTACTCCAACAAAACAGAAAACTCCAAAGGTGATCTCTTTTGTTCTTACAGAAGTTTCATTTCTAATGCTTAAATGATATTATTTAACCAGAAAGTTTTGAAATTTTGTGTAGGTTTCAAGCATTCCAAGGCATAGACCACCAAGAAACTCGAGATCAGAAGATGCAATTCAAGAATTAGTAGTACAATCACAAAGAAACCCAAATCAAAAAACGCTGCGTAAAACGTTAAGCAGCATTGATACGAAGGAGGTTATGATGTTGAAGGATTTGGACATTGATTCAGAGAAGAAGCAAGAAGAAGAACAGAGGAGGGTCGCTCGAGCCGCTGCTAAAACCCGAGCTATAGCTGTCGTGGGACAGCCAATACCGGTTTGGGTTCCAAAGGATTCGAGAAAAGACATGAAAGCTCAAATCATGTCGTGGGACAGCCAATACCGGTTTGGGTTCCAAAGGATTCGAGAAAAGACATGAAAGCTCAAATCAAATTCTGGGCTAGGACCGTCGCAAGTAATGTTCGACAAGAATGCTGATAACGTTCTTTTTCATTTAACAACAAATTGGTTCACAACGATTTATTTCTCCCTCAACTATCCCCTTGTATAAAAATAACGCTCATTGCAGTCTTTCGTTTCGTTTTTATTCAAAAACAATCAAGTGAAACTATATAAGATAGTAGTTTAAAAAAAAGAGAGAGGCTTTCAACTAAAGATGAATGCTTTTAGTTTAACAATGATACATGATCTAATATGGTACACAACATGAGAAGCGTATTTGGGGCTGAGGACAATCAAAAGAAAAGGGAAAAGACCAAAACTTTTCAGAGATTCTTGGTCTCTGTTTAGTTAGGTTTGCTCTGGCTGATTGATTCAGACAACTGGATTGTGATTGATGGAAGTGTTTCCTTCTTTGACCTTCTTCTTAGGCTTACGCTTCTTTTGTTTCAGCCACATTCGTGTCTGGTCTTTCACGCTTTTCTCCCACTCTTTTCTGTGTTTCTGGTAAAGCATCATAGCAGCTCTTGCATCGTCGATCTATCCATTAAGTTATAGTTTTCAAATTTGGAGATCCGAAAGACGAAGAAGATGTTGTTTATATTTAGGTGTACACACTTACAGGGCAATGCTCTCCATTTTGAATGTCAGCCCCAAGAATTTCAGCTGCCATATGTTTAAGAGACTTTCTGGGTTTGCCCCTGTTTGGAAGATTATGGATTCATTAGGATTCAGTCTAAAGACTTGAAATTGGGGAAGCAAAATGTAACAAGTTTCAGCTAGTGAAATGAGAGGGTTTGGAGTGAGAGTACTTGAGAAACGGCTGATACATTGCTGTGTCCCTTATGTCCTTTTTCGGGTGTGTTAGCAGCAAAGCCTGTAACAAAAGTTTAATTCTGTTTAAACTCTGTATTGGTATTGTATTCAGAGTCTACTTTTGTGGAATCTACAGACCTTGAGATCGTTGTGCAAGGCGTGTCCCACGAGAATCTTTCCCTTTATCAACTCCGCTATTTTGGTTTGAGCAACACGGAAATCTTTGGCTGAGGTTAAGAAGACAAAAAAAATTAAGAACAAGTTCTAGACTGTTTAGTACATAATCCAATTCATTTTCACCCTAAAAGCCTTAGTTCCAGCGGAACAAATGTCAAGACTGTGGACAGATTCAAGAAAAAGGTACAGAAATGTTCAAAGTAAAACCAACCTTTTCTCAAATCTCGAGGTCGAATCCCACTAATATGTGTACGAAAGTCAACAACACGTTCCACTGGACGGACAAATTCGTCGTATAGAACATTTCCCCATTTGTTTACCTGTCAATAACATGGTGAACTAATCAGTGACCTTCCCGTAGAAGAAGAGACACATTGCATCTCAAGAATACGAATTAAGAACGAAAAAGTTGGACAAGCAATGCGTACCAAGGTAACTCGTCCAAGGGCACTTTTAGTTCCTTGACTGACACCAACCATTTCACAGTCCATAGCCACCTCATCTGTCAAACTACCCACTGGTTGGTGAGATTCGAATATACAGATTGCTCAAAGAAAAACATATATCAGCAATATCCTTTTTTTGCTTAGAGCAATTTCTCAACATTGTTTACTTATATAAACAACCCAAGTAAATTCTACAACGATCAACATTCAGAACAATGAAAAAGAAGAGCACTTTTTAATCAAAAGTTCCCTACAAGATAATCTGAGAACATATAAAGGCCTAATTTCCCAGAGTAGGAAAACACAAACAATGTAAAGCTCATATAGTTAAGGACATTGTGTATTTGTCAACTAGTTAATAATCATGTAGCAATTAAAAGCACCTGCAATCGTCGTTAACTGGAGTTAAGGGATTAATCTTAGGAACATCAACCTCCGAATCGGGTCTCTCCTTCCGCTTCCCTAAAAGTTTGCTGTGTAAGTTAGAACTAGAACAACTGAGCAACAAAAACGTAGTCTTTAAACCCTAAAACCCAAACCTCAAGTTCGGATTTTAGGTTGAATGTTACCTAATATGGAGCTGGAATTTTCTGGGTTGCTACTATTTGACGATATTCCAGTGCCCTTGTTGCCATGAGAATTAGATTTTAGCTTCTGCAAGGACAATGACGAGGAATGACCAATCAGAAAAAATCTGGAAGACGAAGGGAAAACTAAGAGAAAGAAAGAGACTAACTTGTTGAAGGAGTGACCAATTAGGGTTTAACTGAACAGGTTTAGGATTTATCTTCTTTATCTTCGGCTTTCTCTTCAGATCAGAACTCATCTTTGTAGTTCAGCCGTCGTTTGTAAAATTTTCAGAGAAGCACGAACTAAAGAGGCCTTGACGCGGCTCAAGAAAAAGTTTTAAGGTTTAAGAATTCATTAAACGGCCTCGTTTCGTCGAGCGTCTAATAATAATACGACAATGTTATATTTTTGGCCGATTAGATTATGGTATGACAAAATATACATGAAAGCTAAGTTACAATTGTATGTTTATAATGTTCTTTCTTAACATATACACAGACTGAAGTAATCTGTCTTCACGATAAAATTTTCCTACAATTTTCATCGAAAGCATCTTGTTGTTCATAGATTAACGAATATGACTAGCAATAATTATAAGGATCTGAGAAACTTACTCCAAAAGAAAGAAAAAATAGAATAACCAAATGAAAAAAAAAAAACACAAAAGAAGAATCATCTGCAAATATTTCCATAGACAAACGAACTGTATAGTTTCCTAAGAACAAACATTACCAAACAAAATAGCATTGATCAAGATCAACTTGAGCAGCATCCAACCTTCTTGACCTCAGAAACATCATCCTTAGATCCAACATTAATACTCTGTCCTTTAGGAAGAGTAGTGTGATCAGATCCTGCATCCAAAGCCTTCTTACTAGCCACACGGTATATTTGCGTAAGCGCTTCAGTGAAAGCACTCTCCACATTCAATGCTTCAAGAGCAGATGTCTCCATAAAGAATGTCTTCTCTCTTTCAGCAAAGGCTTGAGCATCTTCAGTTGAAACAGCTCTTAGATGACGTAAATCAGCTTTGTTACCAACAAGCATGATCACAATGTTGGCGTCTGTATGGTCTCTAAGCTCCTTTAACCATCTTTCAACGTTCTCAAATGTTTGATCAGATCCTGCATCCAAAGCCTTCTTACTAGCCACACGGTATATTTGCGTAAGCGCTTCAGTGAAAGCACTCTCCACATTCAATGCTTCAAGAGCAGATGTCTCCATAAAGAATGTCTTCTCTCTTTCAGCAAAGGCTTGAGCATCTTCAGTTGAAACAGCTCTTAGATGACGTAAATCAGCTTTGTTACCAACAAGCATGATCACAATGTTGGCGTCTGTATGGTCTCTAAGCTCCTTTAACCATCTTTCAACGTTCTCAAATGTTACATGTCGTGTAACATCATAAACAAGTAAAGCCCCTACAGCTCCTCGATAGTATGCACTTGTGATTGCTCGGTATCTAGTTCCCAACACAAAAATCAATACTTTAGTTTAATTCTTGAGACCCAATTCTACAAATTTGCACATGATGAAGCTTTTCTTATCAATTTGCCTTTTCCTATGATTCAAGAACGTTCAGAATTAAGTAAAATCCCATTCAACAATGTACAATTCGTAACCCTAAATGTCAATTAGGGTAAAATCATCGACCAAAAAATCTGAGGAGAATCATTCATTCTTTATTAGGGGAAATGTAGAAATTTTACCTCTCCTGACCAGCGGTATCCCAAATCTGAGCCTTGACGATTTTTTCATCGACATGAATGCTTCGGGTAGCGAATTCGACACCGATCGTGGATTTAGACTCGAGGCTAAACTCGTTACGCGTGAATCGAGAAAGCAGGTTGGATTTACCAACGCCAGAATCACCGATTAATACCACCTTATAGAGAAAATCGTAATCATCATCACCTCTATACGATGCCATTACGAGAGGGTTAGAGAAATTGCTCAGCTCTTCGTTCCAAAATTGGATAATTTAAGAAAGAAAAGTCGTACGGACAAACGAAGATGATAAATGAAACGCACGAGAAAGGAGAGAGAGATTTATACATTTAAGGCTTTTGAAAGGGAGAGACATGGGTCGGATCTGTATCCAATTATTATCGGGTCGGATAATTTTACAAACCAAACCTCATTTGCGAATCTCATCCTTTATTTTAACAGTCTCCTCAATATTGGCCTAAACTAATTTAATTTTTTAAAACAGCCCCATCTTCAAATTTTCAGAAAAATCAAAAAACACCTTCTCCAATTGGTTGAAATGTCAGTCACCACAAAGAGAGCGAAGCTTTAACTCTCTTTCTCTCTCTCTTTTACTTAAAACCCACTCAACATTAACCTTCTTGTGCCTTAAAACAAAGAACACATAATCTGTTTAAATATTCACCTAACCAAATATTGTGATGAACTGGTAATCTTCTCCAAGAAAGCATTTTATGTTCTGTTATGGGATCTGGATGGTTGCTCCGCTCTATCATCTGTCTAAAAGGAACAAAGAAGAACAAATCAAATCAAGGCAACGTTAGTTAAAAACTCTGTTTCAATCTCTTTGTTATCTTTCTTGTCATAATGACTTCAAAGATGTTATTTTTAGGTAAATTCTGAAACTTTAAACCGTATCAAACCGGTTGAATCAAGCTCTTCTTCTAGTAAGCTTCCTGTAGAATTCGCTGTTATTCGCATTCAAAAGGCTTTTCGAGCATTCAAGGTTCTTCATTTCCCACTATTTTGTAAACTGTGAGTTAAACTCGGTGATTTGAATGCAAATCTGATGATTGCAGGCGAGAAAAAGAGTATGCAGCTTGATGAGCGCCAGGAGATTTAACTCTTTGATCCAAGGCCATACACTCAAGAACCAAACTTCAACAGCACTCAATGTGATGCATTGTTGGTGTGATATACAGAATCAGATCAGAGAAAGACGTTTGTATATGGTGACACAAGGTAGACGCCAACAGAAAAGACTTGAGAATCGTTTGAAGCTAGAGGTCAAGCTTCACGAGCTAGAAGTTGAATGGTGTGGAGGGTCTGATACAATGGAGGAGATTTTAGCAAAGATACAACAGAGAGAAGAAGCTACAGTGAAGCGTGAACGAGCAATGGCTTATGCTTTCTCTCATCAGGTTAATGAAAACTTATTACATTGGTTGGGTTTGTTTTTGGATAACTTGTGTCTCAAGTAAAGTTCCGGTTGCAGTGGAGGGCTAATGCTACACAGTATCTAGGTCAAGCTTCGTTTGAACTTGGTAAAGAACAAGTAAAGTTCCGGTTGCAGTGGAGGGCTAATGCTACACAGTATCTAGGTCAAGCTTCGTTTGAACTTGGTAAAGAAAGCTGGGGATGGAGTTGGAAAGAACGGTGGATTTCGGCTCGACCTTGGGAGATTAGGGCTCAATGTAATGTCAGTAAACCGATTAAATCAGTTAAAAAACCGGAGAAATTATCACCAGCTAAACCGGATTTGCCAAAGGCCAAGGAAGTCGCAAATTCCAAAAGGCTTGGTTCCGGATGATTTTTGGTTAAGAAGGAATCGAACAACGAAAAACCGGTTAATGTTTAAATTGTCTGGTTTGGTTTCTTAATGGTTTGTTTTTCTATAAATTGTTGGTTTCTTGTTGTATACAAATTACAATTACTGTTTTGGGCCTACTCTATTGGGCTTTAATATTATGAAACGTCGTATTTGTACGAATCCCAAAATACAAGAAGTCTTCTGTGTTTTTGGTCTCTCTGTCGCTGCATCTGATTTGCTGCTGCTTTCTTAATTTTTTTTCCCAAGAGTCAGAGGTAATTTTGTTTTTGTTCTTTTATCTGATTTTGGATCTCTTCCTCCATGATTGATTGCTTCATTTCATCTGTTTTAAATTTGATCGACGTTCGTATCTGCTTCAAATTTCATTGGAAAAAGACAGACCTAACTTCCGTGTCCATTTATTGTGGTTATGATTGAGTTTTGTCAGTAAATCTCTTGTAAGATTTGATCGAAAACGACCCTTGTTACTCTGTCTTAACCCAGAAATTGAAAAGTCCATGTCTTTGCTATTTTATTAGAATTCAATTCCAAACTCTACACTTTAATTTTCAGGTCGTTAAAAATCTAATCTTTCTTTGGTGGGTGGAAAAATCGTATTTTCTCTGATTCGCTGATCTCAAGAGTTTTAACAACAATGAACAAAACTCGATTGATCGATATACCCTCACCGTCGCTAGTCACTGTCTCTAACTCTGCAGACGGTGAGCTGAACGAAGACGACATCTTCGCAATAGAAGTATCTCAAGCGCCGCCTCGTAATTCTCCGGTGTCATCTCCTGTTCAACATCATCATCATCCTTCTCGCCAGCTTCAGAGGAGCAAAAGCAATTTGAAAAACGTGGAAACATCTTCTGGTATACTTGCTGCTCTTCCTGAATCCTCTGGAAACAACAGTTACTTGAGTCATGTCTTTCACCATAAGCCTGCAGCTACTCTCTCCACTTCGGTATCCTCCACAGCTTCATCATTGTCTTCTCCAGGTGGTGGTGGTGCATCAGCTGCTAGAGTTGTCCCAAGCGCTCCTAAACCGTCTCAAGAGAGGCTTTCTTATATAGGTGGTGGGAAGTATCCTCAATCAGCCCCGGTTCAAGTGCCGTTAATGTCTTCGAAGATGATGAATCGACATAAGAAGGAATTCAAGTTAACTGATGTTGTGGATGAGGAGGAGGAAGATGAGGAAGAAGAAATGGTTCCGCCTCATGAGATTGTAGCTCGGTCTTTGGCTCAGTCTTCCATGTTATCTTGCTCGGTGCTTGAAGGAGCAGGAAGGACACTTAAAGGGAGAGATCTCCGGCAGGTTAGGAATGCTGTTTTCAGAAAAACTGGTTTCATAGATTAAGTTATTTCAGAAAGACCATTCTTTAATTTGTTATCCCAATTGATGAACTTTATTGTGTCAATATGTATTGTTCAGTCGTTGACCAAAAAAAAAATGTATTGTTCAGTCATATGTTGTCTACATTATATGATTCTTTCATATCAAAGACATTGATGTGATTGCAAATGTTTACAATTTTGCTTCATTCTTCTTGAGGTTTTAAGTATCACATTTATGCAGCTCTAGTGAAAGTCTTACAGTTTTAACAATATGATTTGGTGAGGTTGACAATGATCTTATTGTCTGAATTGATTAATCTTTAAAGAGAAATGATCATCTTTTCTGCTTTTAGTGTGTTTCGTTTTTGCAGTATTTGCTCCTTTCAATTTTGATATTCATGCAATTTCTATGTGGACTTGTCAAGAGCCTAAAAGGCTGTGACTTTTTAAAACTTAGAGCTTTTTGAAAAAAGCAATGGGATCTTGCAAAACAGTGAAAAGAGGGGACCATTTTTAATGCGACAGATCTTGAACAACTTTGGTTCCACCTTCTCCAAAATCCCTCTCAACCCTTTTGGATGTCTTTTGAGGTTTAATGAGAAACGTTTTACCTGTGAGTGTTGAAACTTAGGACTCATTTGACCTTAATTTGAAGATTTCGTTTATAACTTTTAGGCACTTTTAAGATATCTCAGCACATTCATCTATCACATGAAAAGGTGGTGTTGCTTTTCTGTTAAAAGGTAGTAAAGTTAAATACTTTAATAATAATTATCTGTTAAATGAAGGTAAATACACATTCATTTAGACCCCAAGTTTTTGACTAGCTTGCAAAATTTCATATTATAGATGATGATAGAGAAGATTGAAAACTTCCTTCATTGAGACCAACATGGGCGTCTCTCTGTACCTATTACATGTCCCCATTCTTTTACTCATCAAAGACAACATCACATTTAAGTTTGGTGAATCTTCTCCTACCATTGAAGTAGGTGAAACAGAACAATTAATTGACATCAATCATATAAAACAAGTTTTTACTCTTGTGAAGAAAGTTTCACTTGTAATTTAAGGGAAGTGGCTAAATCCTTCTGATGTTCCATAAGAAGAAACAATTCAAAAAATACTGTTCATTGAAAATGACCAGGATTTAGTGAGACTCAGGAATCAAATCAGGCTCATCTGTTTAATGATAAGGATCTAGCTTGGAAACAAGAGGAATTTACCTCATATAAGTAAAAGTAAAAACTCAATGTGAAAGTTTAAGACTTTATCAGAATATACATGGAGTTACACAACAAGAACAGAAAACTGCAAATTATCAAGTATCTGGGTATTGCAGTAACAAAGAGGATGATGACGATACATACATAACAGAACAAAAAGCAACCATGGAGTCTAACCATATGAGCAACAGAACATTGGTATAACTGATGAAAAAATAACAAATGGCAAGGTTAGGATGTTGGAAGAAGAAGAACAACCTGAAATTGTGTGTTGTTCACTCTTCTTCTCTTTATTCCTTTCCTTGCTTCTTTTTTTCAGGCCATTGATTAATACAAACCGAAAACACTTTCTCTGTTCCAAACAATCTAAGTCAAGCATCAATGTGCATGGAAGCCTGACAAGCCCGGCAAAATGGGTTTAAGTTCAATGATATAAAAGTACTAAATATAAGAAGAAAGGGATTGAATTTGATGTAAAAGGACAGAACTTGGGATTTACCTGGAATTGAGAGGATTAATTTCAATTGTCAATGGCGAGAGAGGAAGAGGAGGTCGGCTTGTCATGCTGCTCCTCTTCTTGGCCCTGAAACCGTGCTGGTACTTGAAAACCCGAAGAGAATTCGCCTTGGTGAACCGGCAGAGGTAAGTGTTGGTGGTGGTGGCTGAGCTCAACAGTGGAGATGGATTGTTGATGATGGTGAGGATCAAACCAGGCACGGATCATGGGACTGTAACTGGACTGAAGGGGACTCCTGTGAGCATAAAGCTCTTGGCTTTGGCCAAGAACTCTCTGAAACGACGTCGTATCATCACCGCCGCTATTTGAAGCCAATAGTCTCTGAATCCTCCCGAATTCCGAAGAGTGCTGCTCCCAATTCACTAAATTGGATGTGTCAAACCCTAACGGATTGAACAGAACAGGCTCGGAGGCGGAAGCAGAGGCGAAGAGTGCTGCTCCCAATTCACTAAATTGGATGTGTCAAACCCTAACGGATTGAACAGAACAGGCTCGGAGGCGGAAGCAGAGGTATGGTGGTGGAGAAGCGACGATTGAAGCGAGAGTCGGAGATCTTGGTTTTGGATGTTGGTTCTAGAAAGCAAACCCGGCGGATGCTGATGATGATAGTCATGCATTAGCTGATGATTCGGAGGAGCCTCCACTGAAGAACAAACCACCGGAAAAAACGACTTAATAGTGTCAGTTATCAAATCTGAATCCATTGACGGCGAAAGAAAACTCGACTCATTCTCATTATTATTCGGATTCTCTACTCCACCGCACAGAAGCTGTTGCTGTTGCGGCGGCGATGGAGAGATTTGAGTTTTGGCGGTGGCTCTTTTGGGTTTAGCGTTTGAAGCAGCTTGACGGATTACATCATCGGGATTCCAAGGAGGAAGCTGAGCAAGTTTGTCAATGGAAGTCTTAGCCTTTTTAATAAGCCAATCAACAGCTTTACTAGGTCGGTCAAAACCAAGCCTATCTTGAACATCGTAGAATTGAATCGCCGTATTAGCAGAGAGCCTCACGCGCCGGTCACGTGGACCTTTCGCTGTACAGACTTTACTATGCCGATCTTTTCTTCCCGTAGATCGAACAATGTGACCACCTTTCACCTCCACGATCTCGCCACATCCCTCCGCACGGGGTCTTAATGAAGGAGGAGGTCGCGGTGGGTGTGGGTGGAGCAATTCGTCTGCCACACGGGGTCTTAATGAAGGAGGAGGTCGCGGTGGGTGTGGGTGGAGCAATTCGTCTGCCATAGATTGAGCATATTGAGGAAGGTTAGAGTCTCCTTTGTCGAGTCGGCGGCGGAGACGACGGTGGTGGTCGGTGTTAGACGGTGAGGAATCCAGAGTAACTCAAAAAGGATGCAACTTTCGCATAGTTAAAACAAATATTAAGAAAGAAGAGGTTTTTATTAGGATTGATGAGAAACCCATATCTGAAAATCTGTCTTCATCACATGTTTAAAAGAGATGGTAAAAGGAAAAAGTAAAAATGGAAGAGGGTTTGTAATGATGACGCAAACTGGGTTTGTGTAAGATGACAAGTGTTTTTTCATCTCTTTTAAAGAATCTCTCATCTTTGCAGAGATTCACAACTTTTTGAGTTCTTTTTATATCTTTAACAAAATAAAATAAAATTGTTATAATCATGACAAAAATTATAAAATTAAAAGAAAGTACTGTGTCAAGCTTATGCATTGACAAGAAAAGAAAAGTTTATCTACATATGAATTTGGTGTCAAGCTTTCTCATAGTATAGTTTATTATTTATATATGCAAATTCTTGAATTTGAATTGAAAAAAGCTTACCAAGAGTAAAAGAAAAAAGCCACCAACAGTTTTTTTTTTAATCGTCTGAAATTTTATTTACTGAATGTCGCCATAGTGGTCAGCGGATTTCTGCTGGATGCTCATCCGTAATTTTGACCGGATGAGGTTTTTTTTTTTTTTTTTTTAACTCAAAAGCATACTTTCATTAAATATTGGCCAGTTAATGGCGATCGGTTTCCAAAAGATGGAGCAACCAAGATGGTACAGTTTTGTCCAAAATAGCAAAATAAGCAGGGCATATGGAGATGACTTTACACATAGCATCTGCACATGTGTTACAAGTTCTAGGCACATAAACAAAAGAGAAATTATTACCTAAGGCCAAATGCAATACTTCTGAAGTGAATGTTTGAAGAATTGGCCAACTTGTTGGTTCTTGCAAAGCTTTGATCAGTTGATTCTATTATGACGTTCTTTAGTCCCATATTCTTCAAACAATTCACAGACCACGTGAGAGCTGTCGCCTCTACTATAAGTGGGGATGAGGTTTTAACGTGCATGTGGTTGCTTCCAGAAACGTACAAAAATTCGAAGAATAAATAAAGGGAGATTTAATAGAATTTTTTTTTTTTTAATGATTTAATAGAAATTTTATTCTTTATGAAAAATAAAACATTTTTATGAGATAAAAATAAAAATCATTTTAATCTTTTTTATGATAATAATTATTTATTATAATTATCACATGTTAAATATGATACTATAAAAATGCATGAATTTCAAAATACATAAGTAATCAAAGAAAATTGTATACACTTCACACATGTAATTTGTATGTAAGAATATATATAGTTGTTATCTCCTATGAAAAGGAGATTTCATAAGATATAATAACAATATCAACTTTTACATTTCTCTTTTTAAGATTTAGTTACTGTTCAATTTTGATATTATACTAGTTTGTTCATTATTTCAATATCAGAAGTCTGTTTTAGCTCCCATGTATGCTACAAAACTAAGAAATCTGTTTAAATCAGGAAATTTGCTCAAGATAGAAAGTCTAATACCGAAAAAAAAAATAGAACGTTTATCTGGGTACAAGTGAAGTAATGGAACCACACTTAGCTAAATTATGTTTTCAATATTACAAAGAAAAATATTAAAGAGAGGACAAAGAAATCAGTGAATGACTATTCATGTTAAAAGAAAACAACAGATTCATGCAGATCGGTTCATTTGCTCAGAACTTGGAACATAAGAGCATGAAAGTGGCAGATGACAATAGCCATTGTTCTGAACACTAAGTTTTCCGAGATCCACATCTTTGACGTAACCATTTGCTCTAATGATGTAAGCAATGTTGCAAGTATCATCTGTATCAAAAACAATCATACCTCTCTTCTCCTCGTCAACGAGAAAACTCATACTAGACTTCAACGAAATATTGCGTGGTTCCATATTGATAGCAAAAAACTTGCTCCACGATACTTCACTTGGCTCAATCTTAGTTGTAATCCAAATTTCTATCTCAATTATATAACGTTGATATAAAATAGCAAGCTGCTTCTCTCTAAGAGAAGACAAAATCGCACGATCTTCATAGTAATGCACGACAAAAGGAAGATGTAATTTTGGTCCAAAAAGCTCTGTTGTAAAATCAAAACAGATTAAAAATAATTTTTCAAAGAGGTTGTTATTAAAACAAAACCAATATGTATTTCCCTTCAAAGACTGGCTCTGATCGGTCATTATAAGCCACTCTAGAGTAACATTCAAATCCCTCCTTGAATTAGAGTTTAAGTCAAAGATTTCATACTTTTCATTATGAGTACCGTGACCAAATCTAAGGATTTTATGGGCGCGACTCGATTTGCTCTTGTCATATCCGAGAGCATGAGTATACCATCCCAACATGAGGTTATCAGATGGGAGATCAACAGGAATCCAACGAGTTTGCCCAGTATACGGATTCCAAACAACGAGCCTAGTATAATCCTTTGTGATGCATAACAATAAACCATCGAAGTGACATACTTGAATGATATCGACTTTATATGAATCGTCAAGGCTAATGAGTTTACCATTAGGCTCCAAAAATGGTGGAAGATCATCATAGTCGTTTTCGTAGACTCCACGAAGATCAAAACTCATTAGAAATAAATCAAAATTTATCATCATAATGGCCATAAACTTTCTTCCTTCTCTTGATGCTGCTTCTTGAACAAGAAGATGCTTCTTCATGAAGCTCCCATCTTTGAATAAACTGTTCCATTTTCTGCAAGTAGATCTTATTGTTCTCACTGATGTTAATGGGATTCTGCATAGAATCTCCTCAACCATATCTTTTGGGAGATTGGACATATTGTTCATTGTTTTTCCCAACACGAATTGATCTATGGAATCAAAATATAAATAGATAGTTAGGTATTTTATATTTTTTTCCCTATGGTTTAAAATTTGTCTGAATGGATATATTACAGATTTCTTTTTTACTTTCTCATAATTGATAATCAAAAATTTTATGAAAAATTAATTAGATAAATAGTAATAATTGCTAAATATCTTTCTTATTAGAAATGTTGGCTAAATCTTGTAGTATTAAATGTAAAAGATAACTTTTTATATGATGTCTATTTATATATGAAAATTCCCTTTTATATAATATTGTTGTGTGTTATGATTTATTTAAAATAAATTTAGATAATGATTAAAATTCTTGACAAAAAAAAAGAAAGATAATGATTAAAATTAAATTTTGATATCTTGGTTTCCCAATTTAAAAATATATGATGTCAATATTTTTTTTTATTTTTTAGTTATCTTAGTTAATTATCTTTTTTTTTAATTTATTATAGATTATTACTAAATCTTTTGTTAGTATTTTTGGTTATAACTTAACAAATCTTTTTAAATATTTTTATATAATATCTTGTATATAAAGATTGTTTTCCATAAATTTTGTAATTGCTTAATACAAGGAGCTTTTTTCTTCCTTTTGTCAAATGGAGCCATTTGTCATATATTAAGATTAATAACAAAAGATTTAGCCAAAATTTATAATAAGAAAGATATATAGCAATAATCACTGTTGACAAAAAAGAAATAAAAAAATATAGCAATAATTACTATTTTCCTAATTTATTTGGCATTAAATTTTGATTATTAATCATAAAAATAAAGAAAAAAATCTGTAATGCATTCATATGTAATCAGAGAGTAAAGATAAATAAGACCTAACTACCTACTTGTAATCAGACACCATCTACCAATCTTGTGTTGGGGAAAACAATATACAATATGTCAATTCTCCCAAAAGTTATGGTGGAGGAAATTCTATGTAGAATCCCATTAACATCCATGAAGACGATGAGAACTATTTGCAGAAAATGGAACGATTTATTCAAAGATAGGTACTTCATGAAGAAACATCTTCTTGTTCAAGACGCATCATCAAGAGAAGGGGGAAAGTTTATGGCTATCATGTTAATAAACTTTGATATTTTTCTAATGAGTTTTGATTTTCGAGGAATCTTCAACAACGATCTTATATCATTTGTAAAGCCGAAAGGTAAACTTATTAGCTTTGACGATTCATATAAAGTCGATATCATTCAAGTATATCAATGCGATGGTTTATTGTTATGCCTCACAAAGGATTATACTACGCTCGTTGTTTGGAATCCGTATACTGGGCAAACTCGTTGGATTTTTATCAAAGTCCCATCTCATCACCTCATGTTGAGAAGGTATGGTCATGCTCTCGGATATGACAAGAGCAAATCGAGTTGCGCCCATAAAATCCTTAGATTTGGCGAGAGTATTCATATTGAAAAGTGTGAAATCTTCGACTTAAACTCTAATTCATGGAGGGATTTTGATGTTACGCGAGAGTTGCTTATAATGACGGGTCACCAGGGCCAGTCTTTGAAAGGAAATACGTATTGGTTTTATTTTAATAAGAACCGTAAATATTTTTTACTTTGTTTTGATTTTACAACCGAATTTTTTGGACCAAATTTACCTCTTCCATTTGTCGTCCGTTACTTTGAAGATGTGATTTTGTCTTCTCCTAGAGAAGAGCAGCTTGCTATCTTACATCAATTAGATTGAGATAGAGATTTGGATTACAACTGAGATTGAGTCAAGTGAAGTGTCATGGAGCAAGTTCTTTGCTATTAATGTGGAACAACTCTTGGGTTTTCGGTTTATTTATGGTAGGAGTTTTCTCGTTGACGAGGAGAAGAGAAGTGTGATTATTTTTGATACAGATAATACTTGCAACATTGCTTACATCATTGGAGCAAATGGTTACCTCAAAGATGTGGATCTCGGAAAACTTAATGTTCAAAAGGGAGGATATTATTGTCACCCGTTTTCGTGCTCTTATGTACCAAGTTCCGTGCAAATGAACCAATCTATATGAATCTGTTGTGTTTTTTTAACATGATTAGTCAATCACTTATTTCTTGGTCACCTCTCTTTAATCTTTTTCTTTGTAATATATTTAAAACATAATTTAGGTAAGTTTGGTTATGTTACTTCTATGTTGTGCCCAAATAATGTCATATCACAACGATTTATTTTTGTTCTGTTAAAATTAACAATTGGAGCACAAGTTTCATTCCCCCAAAAGAAAAAAAAACACAAAAAAACACAAGATTTGTGTTTTAATTTTTGTAATAGAGGCGGATTTATATATGAAAAATTAATCAAAAATCATAATAAACTATTGAGATTTAACACCGAATCAAAAGTGGGTTTCTTCCACAATTATAGAAAGTATAAGAAATTGTTATTCTTGTTGTGGCGAGTGAGAGAGATAGAGAGAGAAAGAGTGACTGTGTAAGTGCAGAGAACGTGATGTGGGATGACATGAAATGAAACTGCGTTTCCCATAAGTGGAGAGAGAGAGATAGAGAGGATGGTTTGGAGGAGTGTGTTTTTAGAGGATAAGGGCAAAATAAGGCGATTTATGTGAGATTTCACACTCTTTGAAGAAGAAGAAGAACCCGTATGTACGATTTCACGAATTTTTCTGCTCTGATCCATTCTGCATGCTGGTAATCTCATGCATTTTCCCCCTTTTTGAGCTCTTTTTGGATGTAATTAGCCAATATAGCATCTCGATTTCGTATAATCTGGTCTACGGATTTCTCGAAGCTTCAGAGTCTCTCTGGGTTCTCTGATTTTAGCTTGTTTGATTCCATGTTGCGATTATGTGTTTGTGTTTTTTGATTAGCTTGTTTATATAGTTTTGATTTGATATTTTTTTTTTCCGGTTGTTCTTCTCATAAGTTGGATGCTTGTTTCGTTACCTTTAAACTGTAGTAGAAATGATTGAGAGCCTTAAATGTCATAAACTAAAAGAAAGAATGATGCCTTTTCTTTCCATTTGTGGTTTTTCTATCTTTGGGGCTATTAGGCTTAGGTAAAAAGCCATAGTTGTCATAGATGTACTTCCTATCTTATCTGTGTTTCTTGGATACTTTGTAATATTCATTACTTTATTTAGTTTCAGATATCTACCTTCCTTTTAATTTAAGGTTAAGTGGAATATGCACTTAGTTTGTAAAGATGCTTGCCAGAACTGAGATTGAGATGCTAGGAGGTGACTGCTTCGAAGGATCATATGAGGAACATCAGATATTCAGAGAAGTTTTCTTTGGAAATGATCTCAGAAATACTACTAAAAGATGTGTTGTTACTGGAGCCATTAACTTCGAATGTGATTCCAGTAAGAATGTCAATTCCTCTCTGAGTTCCAACAATGACAAATCTGTGGTAACAAGTGGATACGTATGTCTAGAAGGTTTTGAGGCATCAGCCTTTAACACAAAAGCTAAGAGAATGAAGCTTTCAGGTAATAAGTATCTGGATGCAAGGAAAACAGGACTGGCTTTGAATAGTTTTCCACATTCGGATATAGCTAGAGAAATATTACCTCTCCACTTAGTTGAGTCATCTAACCAGGGTGTTTCAACTAACTCCTATTTGCTGAAGCAAAGGATAGAAAAGGGAAGAGAGGTATATCTAGGCGGCATTGTCTCTAAAAAGTGTAAGTTACAAAACTTTGAAAAACACGATGGAAAGGAACCGAAAGCTACTGCCTCCCCTGTTTCTCAGGAGAGTTTTGCGACCCGAGTGGTCTGTGCAGGTGCTTCTACACCTCATAGTGAGAAAATTTATTTCCCGCTAGATTTGAACAACGGATCTGAAGTATCTCATAACCAGTTACTCATGTCTAAAACCTGTTTAAATATTGATCCTAAAAAGGATCCCCGTCCTCTTCTCTACAAATATGTCTGTAAGTTGCTAACTGCTGCCAACTGGAAAATCGAGAAGCGCCAAAGACCAGGTAGGAAATACTTAGACACAATTTACATACCACCAAAAGGAAGGATATTTCGTGAATTTGGATCAGCTTGGAAATCATTGGGTGGAATGCTATTAGCTGATCATAAGATTACGGATACTGGTACTAAGAAATGGACTGGTATCAATGACTTCTGGTCCGATCTCTCTCTTACTCTGTTGGACATCGAGGAGAACATGAAAAATCTTAATCTTGCTAACACACGGGCACTTTGGTGGAATGCCTTAGAGCCTTTTGTGATTGCTGTCTTCATTTCAAGGCAAGTTCGTTCTTTAAGAAAAGGAAATAAAGTTGAAGTTGCAAGGAATTCAGTTATTGACAAGTTGAAGAAAGAAGATGGAATTTGTTTGAACATGATTTCAGGCTGTCATGAAAGTATGCTGACAATATCCGAAAGTAGTCATAACCAAGAAATTCATTCAGATCTTGAGGGACAAACTAAAACTCCTCCTCAAAAACTTTCTTCAATACTAGGCATGCAGAACATAATTGGTAAAGAAATCTCTGGGACTGATGAGCTGGAGGTTAGAAAGGGCGTTGTAGATTCAAAATCAGAAGACATGGGTAAAAGTGTTGTGGGAAAGAAGTTACACAGAAGATCAAAAAATATATCCAATATCAAACCAGCTCCCTTGGATCAACATGATACACTAGATTCTAATTCTCTTGACAGCCTTGAATGCCAGGATAAAGAGATAGGCACCATTCATCTCATCTCAAAGCGAAGTCGGGATGAAAGTTTGAGGGATGAGGAGATGAAGAATTCATGTGGCAGTTCAAAGAAAGGAAGAAAGAAAGCTAGGAAGCACTATACTCAGGATGATGACCTTAGGGTGTCCACAGTAGTCAGAAACAAAGGTAAGGTTTGCATATCAAGCCAGAAAAAGAAAACCAAGAAACCAAAGGCTAGAACAAGAAAAAGAAACAGTAGGGGAGGGTGCAGGCTGCTTCCCCGGAGCACAAGCAATTTGGAAAATCAATCTTGTCCAGGAAATTGGTCTATTTTGTGTCCTAGAACTATCTTATCATGGTTGATGTCTACCAAAGTAATTTCCAGGAACGAAGTAATCAAGTTACAAGATCCAGATGATGATACTGTTGTAAAAACAGGCCTTGTAACTAAAGATGGAGTGGTTTGTACATGTTGCAACAGGACTACATCACTTTCTGAATTCAAGAATCATGCTGGATTTGACCAGAACTATCCATGTCTAAATCTTTTCATGGGATCAGGAAAGCCTTTTGCTATGTGCCAGCTGGAAGCTTGGTCTGCTGAATATATGGCCCGAAGAAAGGAATGGAGATCAGAGGAACCTTCTGATGATGATCCAAATGATGATTCTTGTGGAGTCTGTGGTGATGGGGGTGAGCTGATCTGCTGTGATAACTGTCCTGCGACCTTCCATCAGGGTTGCTTATCAATGCAGGTACTGTCTGGCTCATTTCATGGAATCATCTACATTTTGGTTATTTATTTGTACTAATTGGTTCTTTTCAAACCATACACATACACTTCGGTGAAACTTCTTGGTAGATTCTGTTACTTTACTAGAACTGTGTATCCTCAGTAAATTGCTACCCTCTAATCAGAGTGGCTGTATTACTCTTGCTTTTTCTACTCAGGCGCTCCCTGAAGGAAGTTGGTATTGTTCAAACTGCACATGTTGGATATGCAGCGAGTTGGTTAGTGACAATGCTGACAGCTCTGAAGATTTTAAATGTTCCCAGTGTGCGCATAAATGTAATCACCTGGCCATCTCTTAGAAATTATGATTTCTTTTTTTCATCACATGAAAATAGCTTCTGATGATACAAATGAAACCCTTGATTTGAATTGTTTTCTATCATGGCGCACTGAGATTTTGTCACGATTAATGTCACAGTTCATCAGTTACAGTTGTAGATGCTGGCTGGGCACTTCTCCACTTATCTTTCTTTAGTAATTGCTTCTTTGTAAAACTTACTTCCGGAGTTATGCCTTTTTGATAGTTGGATTACACGTAGTTATTGTGGTTTGAAATCCACTTTGTCTGATGATTGCTACTTTTATGTTATCAGATCATGGAATATGTTTGCAAGGGATAAGTAAACGCAGAAAACTTTTTCCAGAGACCTACTTTTGTGGTAAAAATTGCGAGAAGGTATTAATCATGCATAAATAACTTTTGTTTGTCCAAGCACATTTTAGAATTACATTGATATTATTATTTTTTTAGCTGCTCTTGGGCTCTTTGACCAATAACAAAAGAAGATGTTACAGCTACTTAAAACTTTTTTTGGGTTTTAATCAAGTATCTTGTGTAATGTAGGTGTATACTGGTCTCAGTTCTCGTATTGGGGTCATTAACCCTGATGCTGATGGTCTATCTTGGTCAATTTTGAAATGTTTTCAAGAAGATGGAAAGGTTCATTCTGCCCGAAGGATGGCTCTGAAGGCTGAATGCAATTCAAAATTAGCTGTTGCCCTATCAATTATGGAGGAAAGCTTTCAATCTATGGTAGATCCCAGAACTGGTATTGATATGATACCTCATGTGCTATACAACTGGGGGTAACTTCTTTTTGTTATTAGATTGCACATTTTAAAATCAGTTCTGTTCTTCATATATATCGGCCTGTCTTGCCTTTTTTGAATCTTTTGTTGCACTTACAGGTCAAATTTTGCTCGCTTAGACTTTGATGGGTTTTACACTGTGGTCGTGGAAAAGGACGATGTGATGATCTCAGTAGCAGCAATCAGGTTAGTGAGAATATATTCGACTTCATGGTGAAAAGAACTGTAATTTTATGGCTATCACATGTGTTGTTTGTCTACTAGAATCCTCCAGGCAATGAAACAAAATTTTTACATTACCGTACGATGGATGCTTACAACTATTCTTTCACTTCCATACACTGGAACGAGTTACATATTGAACCCATTTTACTATATCCAGGGTGCATGGAGTAACTGTTGCAGAGATGCCTCTTGTAGCTACCTGTAGCAAATATCGCCGACAGGGGATGTGCAAAATCCTCGTGGCTGCCATTGAAGAGGTAACAATATCTAGATTGTATCTATGCGATTGTTTCTAGAGGCTCCATCCACTTTAGTAATGGCTAAACTTAGTACAATGATAGACAACCACACTGCTCGTATGCTGACCTTGATGATCTCTTAGCTCATATGATCTCTCTTCCTATCTTGTCTTTTGGTTCCTAGTTTATCATAAGATAAAACTGTTCACTGGTTGTGGCTGCAGATGCTTATGTCTCTCAAAGTGGAGAAGCTTGTGGTAGCTGCATTGCCGAGTTTAGTGGAAACTTGGACTGAAGGTTTTGGCTTCAAACCCATGGATGATGAAGAACGTGATGCTCTCAAAAGAATAAACTTGATGATGTTCCCTGGGACAATTATGCTCATGAAAACACTATACAAGAGCACAAAACCTAACACTATGAAAGGTATAGCCAACCCCCTCTCTCTCTCTCTCTCTCTCTCGATGTAGTTACAGCACATTTCATCTCACACAGGTGTTTGTCTAGATCGCAATAACCCATCAAACAAAGAAGCAGATCTAGAGCCAGGCCTAAACAAAGCCGGGCTTCCCATTAGAACCCAAGTTTCAAGCTGTGGTCAGATGCTTCCAGCAGGTTTAGATAATGTGCCAGCCCCAGATGTTCCACTTGAAGCCAACCAAACAACAGAACAAACTTCAGAAACAGAGAACCGA
Source organism: Physaria fendleri (assembly GCA_036630335.1). Taxonomy (NCBI): domain Eukaryota; kingdom Viridiplantae; phylum Streptophyta; class Magnoliopsida; order Brassicales; family Brassicaceae; genus Physaria; species Physaria fendleri. The sequence goes on along the minus strand of CM071721.1, from coordinate 5,412,436 downwards.
AGCCGAGACAGCAATCCCGATGCTATGCCAAGTAAAACAACAGTCGATAAGGGAGAAGAAGAATGTTTGCAGGAAGAGGTATTAAAGTTAACAGAAGAAGGAAAAGAAATGACAAGAGCTTCATCTTCCTCTTCAGCTTTAGAACAAGTTAGTGGTCTAGTAGAAGTAGTAGTAAATAATGTTAGTGATGACTTGTTGTTTTGTCTTGATGAACAGCTTGACTCTGATAGCTCTGAAGAATCGGAATAGTAATATTAACCTAAAAAAAACTATGACCTTCACTTTAAGTCTCGTCTATCCTCAAAAAAACCCTAAACACCAAAGATGAAAAAATCTAACCTTTTATGAATTTTTCATAGAAGTGATTTAGGGAGGTGTGGATCTAATTAATTTGGTGAGACTTCAATTAACTTCAGTTATATTTATTGAATGAATGTTACTTCTTACTGATAACTAATGAGTAATTTGTGTATTTATTGACATTAATTAGTCTTTATATGTTGGTCAAATTAATTATTATTTGCCTAACTTGTAAAACTCCTTTTCCTCTGTTCAAAAATTGCATTTATACATAATTTTCATAGAGACACACACACACACACAAATCCTTGTATCTTGAAAAGGATCCGACCCGAACTCAGAAAATCGGATCCACTGTCCTGAAAAGAAACTGAAAAAAGTCCCCGCCGTAGCTGGCCATTAACGACCGTTGAGGAAAAAGCTTCCGAGAGAAAGTGGATCTGCCGTTGCTAGATCCGTTTACAAAACCATGCCATCATCTCCTAAGCTATTCAATGCACGACCATCACTCTCCTCGCGCCGATCTTCGTCTTTAATCGTGTTCGCATCTCTCGCTATTGGTGTAACCGGTTTCCTTTTCGGATTATCAGCGATTGTTTTCCCGGGTCTCCGGTTATCCGGCCGGACCTGCCTCACTAACTTGCCTCCGAAGACGGTGCGAATCGTTTGGGACGCAGCTGAGAATAGTATCGTGAATAGCAATGTGCAGAGGCAAAAGGTTATGGGATTCGTCGGAATCCAGACCGGATTCGCATCAACTGGCCGGAGAAGAGCTCTCAGGAATACATGGATGCCGTCGGATCAAGAAGGACTTCGACGGTACTGATTCAATCTTCTCTCAAATCTCAAATTGATTCATTTCTGCTAGCTCTATGGTTCTCTGGAATCAATTTTGTCACAAAAGGATTGAACTATTACATCATCTAAAATGATTTGATCTGGATAGTAATGGGATCATTGATCTTGATCTTAAATTTTAAAGACTGAATATTGCAATCTTATGAATACAGTCATAATCTTTGAGACGTTTATCTTCAATGCTTCATGATTCTTGAGACTTTCTCTGTTTCAATGAAAACTACTGCTATCTGCAGATTGGAAGAATCAACAGGATTGGCCATAAGGTTTATGATAGGCAAAACCAAAGATGGGGGGAAGATGAATGAACTTAGAAGGGAAATTGCAGAGTACGATGACTTTGTACTACTCGATATCGAAGAGGAGTACAGTAAGCTCCCCCGATGACTTTGTACTACTCGATATCGAAGAGGAGTACAGTAAGCTCCCCTACAAAACGTTAGTTAGAGACTAGTACCTTTTCCTGTTCACAACTCATCGGAAAGATCTGTATTCCTTGGTGTTCGTTTATTTTGTTTGCTGTTGTTGTATAGGTTGGCTTTCTTCAGAGCTGCATACACACTATATGATGCAGAGTTCTATGTCAAAGCTGACGATGATATATATTTAAGGCCAGGTAAAGTTGATTGCATTCTTTGGTTTTGCACATTGATAGGTCTCTTCACATATGAGGCTGTTATTTTCTTTACAGATCGGTTGTCTTTGCTGTTGGCTAAAGAGAGGAGTCACTCGCAGACATACATTGGATGCATGAAAAAAGGTCCGGTTTTTACAGATCCAAAACTGAAATGGTAAGAACAGGAACAACTTATAATAAAGAACTAATAGAATCCACAAATCATGCTTCTTTTTGGAAAAAACTTTGGTTTAAGATAGGATTTTTGTGAAACCTAATGATCTCTTGTGGTTCAACGTGCCTGGAACATGGTTGAATTTTTTGCAGGTATGAACCTTTGGGAGATCTACTAGGGAAAGAATACTTCCTTCATGCTTATGGTCCCATATATGCTCTTTCTGCTGATGTTGTCACAAGTTTAGTTGCCCTCAAGAACAACAGGCAAGTTCTGTCTCCTTAATATTGTTTGTTTTTGAATTTTCCTCGAGTGTGATATTTCAATTAGGACCCTTCTCTTCACCCTTAAAGAGGTCTATGGTCCTCATCCTTTTTGTTTAACAAAGTTTGAAAATTTTCTTAACTACAGTTTCAGGATGTTTAGCAACGAGGACGTGACAATAGGTGCGTGGATGCTGGCAATGAACGTCAACCACGAGAACCTTCATACCCTTTGTGAACCAGCATGCTCACCACATTCTATTGCTGTTTGGGATATACCAAAATGCTCAGGTTTATTTTCCTCCGTCCCGCTCTTAAGGAACCCCTCTTTGCATAAGCATTTCTAAAACAATTGATCACCATGGATTGAATATGTTACTGGTGCAGGCCTTTGTAACCCAGAGAAAAGGATGTTGGAACTTCACCAGCAAGAGAGCTGCTCTAAGAGCCCGACTTTGCCATCGGATGATGAGTGATGTAAGATCTGAGGCGTAACAATTTATATCTCTTTCTGACATGTCTGCCATTGACGTTGCTTCCGACAGATTGTGCAAGCCTTGCGGTTTTTAAGTTTCTCTGCTCTGTTTGTAGAGGGAATATGAGAAAATCGACAAGAGTTGATCTCGCTCAACAGTTTTAGGATTTTTTTTTTTTTTTTTTTCAAAACTAAGGTTAGTAATTTTTGTGTATAACAAGTTTTGGATTATACCTTGTTTTTTTTTTTTTTTTTTTTTCAAAACTAAGGTTAGTAATTTTTGTGTATAACAAGTTTTGGATTATACCTTGTTGTACAAGTATAGCATTGAACTTGTCGCAATTTGAGACAATTTATAAGGCAAGTCTAGCAAAATCATCGTCTGAAAACTGGAAACAAAAATTAAAAAAGAAAAACAGAAGAATCATAAAGGAACATTTTCTTAATTTTATTTATGATATTCCTTTCTCCACTGTCATTCACAGCAAGAGCGAGGTCATTGTCTCAAGTCATATATCAAGCCAGTAAGCGATGTTGTTTGGTTAGATGCTCAAGCCGTGGAGGCAACTTCAGCGTTTTCTTCTTGCAGACAGCTTTAATCTTGTCATATAGAATGGTGTAGTTGAAGCTACTGATGTTCCTGAAGTAACATTGGTCAGTTCCAACATAGTTATACACTTGTTGTGTGCTTCCACTACCATTGACCACTAAGTGATTCTTCACCATTATTACTCCTTGCCCATCTTGCTTGTTTTCAAGTTTGCTCTTGAATATCAATCCATTGTTACTCTGTGATCTCTCCTCGTTGAATCCCATCGAAACATTTGCAATCTCCAGAGATATGTTATTCCGTTGCTCCGAAGATTCAGAGTACAGGTAAAAAGGAAAGCTTTTAGTAGATTTCAATAAGTAGATCTCTTTTGAGCCTCCTCTCTTGGCATGAATACGATCATCAGCATGACTCAACTGATCTATGATCTGCAAGTTCCCATCTTTACCTATAACCATTTTGTTTTCGTAGCTGAATTCTTGACTGGCATTAGTTATAATGCCTCCATGAGAGGATTCGACTAACCCAATCGAAGTTATTGACCTCTTTGCTATCGTTGTGAAGTTTCCATTCAATCCCTCGAAAATAGCGGCAGTACCAATATCTAGAGGCTTACTACTAATCTCCAACACCTTCCCTTCGACTCTCTTCCTCTTCTGATCCAACCAAAGATGCAAATTCGCATCGATATACCAAACATTCAACGCATTCGTCACATTAAACCCCAGCTTATGAGTCTTTCCATCCAACAAACTTCCCAAGAAAGGCGTAATCTCGATATCATAACTCGGTAAATCAAAAGAACCTATAGCAGAGATTGGTCTCCAGAGCAAAGGATTAATCCCTCCGGTGAACACAACAGGGAAAGGCCAGACAGCACCAGCAATATTGCCATCAAGACTAACCAAAACTTCTCGAAAAGGACCATTACCAGTAGCACTGAGATTATTATAAGCAATGTAGTCATTAAGAAGATTCCCATACCAAAACTCATCACTCTCATGGAAAGAAACATAAACCTCAAGAACAGCTCTATACACATTCCTAGGTATTTCAAATTCCTTGTACATAGAATCATTCGAGTTCGCGATTTTAAACCACAATCCATCGTTTAATGGAAGGTTTCTCGAAACAGGTAAGATCTTATCAGCTTGAGCAGAGCTGTAACTAGAAGAAGAATCTTTAAGATTCCTTTTGGATTGATAGAAATGAAAGAACAAATCAACATGGTAGACACCAGTATAGGTTTTATCAATGAGATTACCGAGATAAACAGCGAGAGTCTGAGTCTCGTTCTTCACGAGTACAGAGTGATACTTAGTCACATCTTTCTCCACAGACCAAATAATACCGTTTGGTCTAGGCTCAGCGGTACAACTCCGGAAAATCTCAACACCGTCAAGCCAAATTCCGAAAATCCGATCGAATTGTCTTCCTTTGCTAGTGGATTTGAACTCGAGGACGATTTTGGAGAAATCTCGAGATGAGCAATGAGAAGGAAGTGTGTAATTGGCGAGAACCGGTGGTTTACCATAGGTGTAGCCAAATTCATGATGGAGAACGTGATACGAACACGGTGATTGAAATGCTGGAAGATTTGGAACTGGAGGTTTTTGAACCTCGAAATAACGAGTAGGAGATTTTGTGACGTTTTGAGTAGAAGAGAGGAAGAAAGGAGAGAAAACAGGAGATTTGAAACGTGATTTAGTTTCCCTGAGATCGGCGACGGTGATAAGAGAATGTACGGCGAAGAAGAAGAAGATAATGAGTGTCGGTAGAGAGGAAGCCATGACCACAAGCTTTTGGTCATTGTCTGGTAATCAAACTTCCTTTTAAAGATTATTTTTTTGGTCAACATTAATAAATTAATAAATTGCATAATAATCAATTATAGACATAAACTGTTGAAAATATATAGTTAGTGCATAGAGATGTATTTCAAGACAGAGATCGGTTAAGCATAGAGACTTGGCCAGAATCTCCATTAAGTAAGAATACTTCAAGAGGAGTATAAGGAGAAGATGAAGAATTTGATCCAAATCTGTAAGCAGGCTGCAACAATTTACTACCTTTTGCACATTGAATCGTTAGAAGACGAGGCCCAGTTCTCATCTGCCACACCTGGTTTCAATTTTGGTGCATAATCAAAACCATTGATACAATCAAAAAACAAAGATAATGGTTTTGGAAGATTACCTCGATGATGCCTTTACGTGGAGCGTGAATGGCTAAGCATAAACAGTAATCGCTTTTTACTGGTTCTGTGTGAATGACAGATTTTCCTTTATCTTTTTTGGCTAACATCTCCATGAACACGCAGCTAGCGTCGCGATAACCCTATAAAGAAAGTTTAGTGAAAATAGAGTGGGAGTTTTAGGGGAGAACTATTAAGGATGTTGAGGCAAACCTTCCATAGCCGGACAACAACGAGAGCTTGAGTGTCTAGGAGAAGTATTCGACCAAGAGAATCTGTTATTGCAGCTAATGTCCCACTCGGGGATAATGTGAGTTTCTCACCTTTCCTTGGGTAGTCTTTTATACATGTCAAGGATGATGCTGCACCAATATTTTTGATAAGATTATAAGCGATAATGTGATATATTCTTGTGAAGTGATTAGAGATGTAAGAAAGCTACCTCGAGCAAATGACTGAGTCTTGGCTTCTGTCTTTCGCTTTGGTGATTGATCATTATTACTTCTCCAGATTAGTTTAGAGAAGGAAGCTATGGTTGAAGCAGCTGCAGGTACAACCTTTGATAGAAGTGCTCCAACAAGTGATCTACCTCTATCTTCTGAGAGCCTTGCAAAGAAGCATAACATAAGTAATTAACAAAAGTGATCATAGAAAGCAACATAAACATCACTGAAGATATTACCAACCTGTAAGCTGAGATTACAGCATCCTCTCCAATGGTCACTGCACAATAATAACGTTGACTTGACTGTCAAAGAATAAAATCAGCCAGATTTATAAAACAGAAATGACTTTGAAAAAGTCTCGGTTATCGTTTGTATCCATAAAGCAGGTTTATGCTAAAGAAAACCGCAGAGAGATCTTAGTCTAAAACAACCAAATAGACATCAGAAGTCACCTGAAGTTCTAGTAAAGGAGGAGGCATTACGCCAGTGACAGTAGCATCAACACACACACCATTCTTGTTGACATTCCATATCTGATAAGGTAGTCTTTCATACAAACTACCAGTATCTTCTACATCTCCCTTTTTATTCTTTTGGTCCCAAAAATTAGAATTTTTCTCTTGAAACCATTTCTGAAGCATACTCTACAATTATGAAGAAACAAATCTCAGAACTTAGCAAAACATAACCTACTCAAAATACTCTACTTTGTCAGAACTTTTTCAACAATACCTGAATGTTGGAACCATCAAAGCGGGCAATAATGCCTGGCAATACAATGGAGATCTCCTCAGAGGATGTCTCTTGCATCAAATCTTTCTTAGTTCCTCGAACTCTTATTTTCAAGATACGGCTTGAATATACCAACTGTAAATACATATAAAAAAGATTCATCCATAAGATCACTTTAATAGTAGACTAAAGCACCCAAACAAAGAACTCCCACAATGTTTTTGAGACAGCAAACCAAACATCAGTTTTGAAATCGGGAAATTCCTAATGGGTCCAAAAAGTTTCAGAATTTCACCTGCTTATGAATCAGATCACCAGCAACAGAGTAAATCAAGAGATACCCACAAGAAGTCCCTACAACGACGACTCTGATCTCATCAAACACTAACCATTCGATTGCTGTAATCGATTCCGATTCAATAGGAGACAGGTCGGGTCTGATTTTGACACGAGGGGCATCAGGATCACCCCAATTCACAATCAAGATGAGAAATCGATTGGCTAGGGCTAAAGAGTGAGAATCAAGTGCAGACAAAAGATTTGGATTGTTCACAAGCCACCCTTCTTTACCCGCACCAAACTCGCTAAGTTCCTCGCACGCTATGCAGCCTAGTTCCGTTAGATGGATCCGCTTCGCCATCGCAAATCTACTGAACCAAGAAAATAAATAAATAAAAAACTGATTTTTATTTATTTTTGGTTGCTAATGGCACGTTGAGTCGAGAGGTGAAAACGCTGTCGTATCATTGGCTTTATAAGATTACCGTTTCTAATCATCTTTAAGCTGTTCGTGAGAGAAGCAATGCTGATTCAAGATTTATCCTTCTCTAAAACCCTGAACCCTAGCTTCTCCTTCCGTAAATCTCCACCCAATTCCAGCACCCGAAGGATAGTTTCGGTTTTACCAGTTTTTGGCAAGAGGAATTATGAGTTCAGCGTCAAAAGCTCGGAGATTTTTCTCAGAGAAGATGGTGGATTTGGGCGAGATGTGCGGGCTATGGCAGGGAGGAGCAAGAAGAAACTTGGAGGAGGTTCGTCTGGTGGGAGGATAGAAGGAGATTCAGAAATGAGGAAGCAGGTGAAACGAAACGCTCGTGAAAAGTCGAAGAAGCTAGCGGAATCTTTGTTTTACAGATTGTATAATAACCCTGACAAGAATCGAAGCAAAATTCTCAGTAGTCATCCGGATAAGTTCACAGAAGAAGAGCTCGAGATGATTGGGCTTGGTTACGATAGAATGGTTCGGTTTATGGATAAGGATGACCCGAGATTGCGTCATCCTTATGATTGGTTCAAGTACGGAGAGTTTGGACCTTACTCGTGGCGTGGCGTTGTGGTTGGTGATCCTGTTCGTGGAACAATGTCTGATGAGTGTGTTACTATGATTGGTGAAGTGGAGAATCATGAAGAGTTTGAGAAGATTGAGCAACATGAGATGAATATGGCTTTTCAGAAGAGGGTTAAGGAGTTGGATTCTAATGTTGGTTTGAGATATTTTTGGGTGTTTGTTAGGCATCCGAAATGGAGACTCAGTGAGTTGCCATGGGAGCAATGGACGTTGGTTAGTGAAGTAGTTGTGGAAGCGGATAAGAAGCAGAGGCTGGATAAATGGAATTTGATGGGAAGATTGGGGAACAAATCTAGGTCTTTGATATGTCAATGTGCAGCTTGGTTTAGACCTGATATTGTGTATGTGAAGAAGCCTGTGTTTCAATGCAGGTTTGAGCCTCAAGAAGATTTCTTTAATTCGCTTATCCCTTATCTAAACCCGGTGACAGAATCTGGATTTGCTTGTGAAGTGGAGGATGATGAAGGTAGAGTGGAGCTGAGTACTTATTATGGAGGGTTGTGTAAGATGTTAAAGGTGAGACAGACAGCTTTTGTGGATGATGTGGTCAATGCTTATGAGAAGTCGAGTGACGAAAAGAAGTCCAAAGTATTGAAGTTCTTGCTCGGAAACCACCCGAATGAACTGTTGCATCCGTATACTAAGGAGTGGAAAGCAAAGCTGGAGGAGATGGAGTTAGGGTGTGATGCTCCAGATGAAAATGATGATGCTATGAACATTAGTGGAAACTCAGAGAAACCTGAATTTTCTGAATGGATTGAAGATGAAGCTGACAATGACAATGATGATGAGGACGATGATGATAACATGGTTGTGGATGTGGATGGAAATGAGGAAGAAGACAGTGTGGAAGGTGAAATAGAGGAGTTGGATCCAGAAGAGGATGAGAGGTACTGGGAAGAGCAATTCAAGAAAGCGACAAGCGAAGCAGAGAAGATGGAGAAGCTTGCAGAGATGAGTATGGTGGTATCAGATAAGTTTTATGAGAAGCAGTTAAAGGCAATGGAGGAAAGAGAAGAAAAGGGTGGGATTGAAGGAGATGAGTTAGAAATGAGAGGAAAGAAAGCAAAAGTGAAGCCAGAGGAATGGAAGACAGTAGGATATGGAAGGTGGATGAAGAAGATAAAGAAGAGTAGGATCCCACCTGAGCTGTTTCTCCGTGCTGCTGTTAGACCCTTTGTTTACAGAAACCTTGTCAAAGAGATTGTTCTTACAAGACACGCCATTTTGGAAGGCGAGATTGGTCAAAAAGAATGATTAGTAGTATTAATGAAACAAGAATGAACATTTGACAAATATGATGTACTTTATTAATTTTGTACCCAATGTCTCTAGTGATTACTTGTGGGGATAAAGAACTCTTCCGGGGTATAAAACGTTAGCCCACTCGCTTGTGCAAACTTTATGTCGGCATCACTGTGATCACATTTTCTTCCTGCTGCATCCCCAACGTAGAAAGATTTATCCATATCAATTGCAATTCCAGAGTTGAAATGCTTTTTCATGAGTTGCCACATTCCCGTCTTGGGTTTGCGGTACAGGTCCTCCTTACCACCAGAACTTGCGACTCCACAGGCTATAAACACCTGTTTTTGCAGAACAAAACCATTTTTATAATCTCTCGGAGATGTCGGGTAATTGGAACTTTTGAAACTTTGAAAAGTTTAAATGTTACTAGTACGAACTTGCAAAACAGTGTCACTATTATCCCAGTGATTATATCAATATGCCAGATCAAATCACAAAATCCACATGAATTAACTTCAAATAGGATTTTAATTACTCAAAATAATAAGTAGGATTTGTTGAAGCAGTGTTCTTGAGTAGATAAAATAATGTTCTTAGTTGTGGAAAACTAAAGCACTTCACCTGAATGGGAACTTCCACACGCTTGATAAAACTGTTGAGGCGTCCAATTTTCGAGTCCACAGCAGCTTGTCGTTTGTTCTTCCACCGATCAATGTTGGACTCATTTGTGAAAATGACCTGATGAGCATTTAACATTAGCGTCTCCATACATATAATTTGAGAAAACTGAGCTACATGGAGGAAGACGGAATCCAAATTAAAAATAAGTTACCAGCTTATAGCCTTGACTATACAGACTTTGCAGTTTCCCAGGAATGGAAGAATACATAAGGGACCACGCATCTGCACCTACTCTGAGAAGAAGGGGAAAAAAAAACAATATGGTCCATTAAGACATTCATGAATACCACAGTTTTATTAAAAGAAAAGATAAACAACAAATGAGAGCCGCCTGCATGTACCAAATAAGATGTGTGATTAAGTATGAAAGCATTGTGTGATTGCCTTTTCTGCAAACGCGTATCACTGACTCTCAAACTAAAGGTCCAGATTAAATAGAAGCTACTGTAAGAGGCTGAAAAAAGAGAAGTGATCAAATTGCTTCTTACATTTTCACAGATGTTTTGGCAAGGCATCCATCAAAATCAAACGCAGCTATTTTCTCTGAATCATTAAGACCATCATCCTGTTAAGATGCAACAATGGACTTTACGATTAAAAGATAATACATCACGATATATTCAAGAAGCAAAATCATTACTAACCCGCTCAAGAAATATTACTGTCTCGAACGCTTTCCATTTTGGTAATAGACTGGCATCCTGTAAACCCGTAAACAATAAAATAAGATTTACACAGAAATACATGGTGATAACCTAATAGAAACTGAGTGTGCATACCCTGTACTTGTCCTTCACATCAGAAGCTGAAAGATTGAATTTTGCTTCAACTTCGACCTGAGAAGTTGTTTCACTGATGTTCATCTGCATAAAACAATATTTCAATCAGTTAGGAAAAATTCTTCACATGTAAGAGACTGGCTACCACTGGTATTCAAATAGATCACGTTGTTTATACACCTTAGGTTTCCTAGTAGTCTGTTGGTTGTTGGTTTGCAGTTCATCTTCTTCTTCAACAATCTCCCCAACCTTCATAAGAGACAATAAGTAAACGGTCAATGAAAATTCCACATTACAATTAGAAGACATGACTATTGTTATCTAATGACCTGAGAATGTTTTCTTTTATTTTTCTCCTCCATTAGTCGGTTATCAGTTACAGATTCATCATTATCTCCAACCATCTTCTGCAACAAAGCCAGAAAACAAAGAAAGAAGATAAGCTTAGGATATTAAAGCTGCATGAAAGAAAGAAATATTATGAGAAAAGGTTTGTGCAAGTAATTTTACCATAGTCTTCTTCCCGCATTGTTGGACCAAATTCTTTAATGCATCCTGATCACCGTTCTGTTAATAATAACAATGAATCAAACATACTAGATGTGTAGGCACAATTAAGGATAATTAGATGTTCAGGTGTTTATTCAACATGACACTGACCATTGGCACTATAATACCTATTTTGATAAAATTCACTACATTTGCTGAAACATACTATAACACCTATTTTCAGTAAAGACATGATAATACATTCTACACTAGATGATGAGAAAATGAGAAAGAATATGGCTTTCAAATACTTTACTTTCTTTGGCAGGGTTTTTAGATGAACCTAGGAAGTCTAAAAGATTAAAACGTAAGCTAGTGAAGCTGAGAAACCCTAACCTCTAAAGCGGATAAACCTTGAATATCATCAAAAGAAGCAATTGACTCCGAATTAGACGGAAAACAATCGAAATGGTGCCATCTGGTCATATCAATCCCACCAGGTCCTTTGCTAATCAACCCTAACCTAAGGGATTTCAATTCTATCTTCTTCGAACATGATTTACACGACGATCGGTTAGACTTCGCGTACTCAGCTACGATCGGCATTGTCTTCTTTGTGCGTTCTCGGAAAAAGAGAGTGGACCTATTGATTGTGAGAAGAGGCAAGAAACGAAGGAACGTGTAGGAGACGAAGTTGATTACTGTAATCATACCGCCATTGGTGGAATTCAAGAAAGAAAAGTGGTGGTTAGGGTTCTATTAACGTTCCCGCCATCCTGAAAAACAGAGCAAGTCTGTCGGAAAGTTGACGTCGGCCATAAGGACATAACGATATACTTATTGGGCCAGTGTCTTCTCTTTTACTGGGCCAATTTGGTTATATTGGGCTTTAGAGGCCTATATAAGTCACGTTTATTTGTTAGCAATGCATGTATATGAAAATTAGTTGTGATATTGTTGGAGAATCAAAAGATAAAATCCACCGATCTTGGGACATAAATTATAACGGACCCATCTGTATCTTATCTGATATATTTGGTCGGTCGTGAAAAATAAATGGAGAGAATAGTCTCAAAAGGCAATTTGCGATGAAAAGACTATTAAAATCCATGATTCAAATCACTTTCATAAGATCTTCATCCACTCATACAAATTAATTTTACTTTAAATAATATCTACGTTCCTTTTTGATTCACTAATTGCTATCATTACTATAAGTAAACAATAGGTACTATATTAAACAAAGCATTACTAGTCAATTATTACGAATTATTTACACATGATAGAAGATAGTGACGACATCTAACATAGTTGTTGGAAGACAGCTAAGAGATGCTTATGTCTTCCCAACAAACACATTCGTTTGCCTATTTTGTTAATCCAACGGTCAGAAAAATTTCCCCATTCATTTATTTTCCTAATCCCCAAAAAGTTTCCCGCCACCTTAATTTACTCTAATACCCCTGTGACGTCATTCGCCGGGAATTATCTTTATCGGACGGCGAGAGGTAGACTTCACATTGTATATATGTTTTTCCGATTCTAAATCCAGGAATCACAGTAAACCCGACTCCCGGCTCACTTTCCGACGACTTTTCTTCATCTTCCGGTGTGAAAAACGCTTCCTTTGACACGCTCTTCATGTAAACTTCGGAGAATCTGCAACCTCTAGATACTTGAAAGATTGAAGCTTCAGGGTCGAAGGAGAAAGCAAGGCAATGTAAAAGCCAAACCCTTTTCGCCATTTCGAGAAACGCAGTACACAAACTCGTCTCAGGAAATTCACCTGCAGTGACTTGGTTTCTGATATGTAAATGTCCGAAGAACGATTGCTCCATTTTGGGATGTATGAGCTGCAAATACTTCCCTTTGCAAAACCTTGCAAATCTTGATTTAGGACGTGTTGCTATGTACTCTTTTGGTTTCATCGATCTAAGCTCTGTGAATCTCTCAAAGAACATCGCTTTGTCTTCTTTACTCTTCTTCTTGGAAGATGATTCGTTTGAGAAGTAAGGAAGATGAAAGGCCTCGAACATTATCTTGCAAACGTAATGCTCGAAAGCGAAACACTTATGGTCTTGCTTGTAATAGAATACTTGGGGCTGTATTGACTCAGCTGCCATATCGATGTCCCAAGCCGCAAGTTTCATCTGCTCAATCATTATCTTGACGAATCCTCGGATTGATTTGACTGTGTGGTGCAGATAAGTGGTGAAATGTGTCGGGTTTAGCGCCGAGAGATGAAGATTATGATCCAGTGGATTACAGAGTTGGCCGCTTTGGTTTAGTTTCTTCTCCATCAACTTGTTCTGATTCATTGATTCTTCAAACTTTTCTTTAAGAAATATGATCTCAGACTCTTTAAGCTTTAACTGAACATTCAGCTTCTTCCCCATGATCTCATAAGTCTTTAACAAGCTTCTCAGCTCTTGAATCTCCGCAAGAACAAGAGTTCTATCAGGATTAGGATCAAGCTGTTTCTTCAAGAAACTCTGTTTCAGCTCTGACAATGTTTTCAGTTCTGCTACAATCAAGCTGTCTGATTCTTGAATCCCATATGGATCATACGGAGTCTGAGCATACTGTAACTGCGCGTAACCTGATTTAATAGAAGAAATAGTAGCAAAAAGCTTTGCAAGAAGAGCTTCTAAAGCAAGTCTTTTCTCATACTCCTCTTCCAGCTTGTCAAAGGACTCGGATAGATTTGCAGCATTCTTCACAAAATCTTTATCCAACTTAACATTTTCCTGGCTCTTCTTCACTTCCTCAACCTTGTTGCCTTCTGGAACAACACCAGTTAGCTTCTTAACGTTGATAACCTTAGCAAATGTGCGCCTGAGTTTTCCTTTTCCCGAAGCAATATCCATAGGTTTCACAGACTCCATCTGCAATTTCATCACCGATGCTTTAGTAAGATGATAAACAAAAGTGAATAAGTAGTTGAATGAGATTTCAAACAATGTCTATTAAAGAAAAAGAAAAGCAAAATAAGATCTAGGACCATTAATAGAGCTTCACTTTATAGACTTCTTTAGTTAATAACAAAAAAGATGAAGAGCAGAGAAGAAGCTTGAAGAGACTGTTTCAGAAATGGTTCACACTACACTTTTGGCTCATAAAGGAGAGATGGGTATGCAATAAATATTATACAGAGGGAGATACATGGCTAGATAATCTAGTGGATACAGCTCAAAGATTCATCCAGAGTTGTGGGGACAGTGTGGTTAATAAACAAATGAAAAAACAATAATATAATGTCCAAGGAGGAAGAATAAACAACTTGCGTGTGTAGTACCATTTCTTTTCAAGAACCGATCTACTTTTTTTTCTTATTAATGTTCTGAAATCTTTTCCCTAAATATGTGTGGGTGTGGGGCTCTTTAGTCAAATTGTGCTGCTATAGAATCATACAAAAGTGAGCAAAAAAACACATATTTATATAATAACACACTTACACACCCAAATGGGTTATCTACAGAAACACATGACACATGCAAATAATTCAATACCCTTTATGTCCAAGGAGGAAGAATAAACAACTTGCGTGTGTAGTACCATTTCTTTTCAAGAACCGATCTACTTTTTTTTCTTATTAATGTTCTGAAATCTTTTCCCTAAATATGTGTGGGTGTGGGGCTCTTTAGTCAAATTGTGCTGCTATAGAATCATACAAAAGTGAGCAAAAAAACACATATTTATATAATAACACACTTACACACCCAAATGGGTTATCTACAGAAACACATGACACATGCAAATAATTCAATACCCTTTCTTCTTAATATCTTATATACTTTTTTCTGAAAAGGAATAGTCAAGAAAAAGTGCAAAAGTGAATAGAAAAAGAACTAATGAATGTAAAACTACATAGAGATACTCAAAGTTATCAATTACGAGACATTGAGAAGAAGATTAGAGTAATCAGTTATCATAATTGCTAAAAACCAAATCGGCTTAAACTACAATCCAAGAAAGACAAAGTACACACACATGTATATACCTATATGATTCTCTTAAATCGTCATTTGATATAAAAAAAAAGTAGGACAGACAACAAAGCCTAACATAAGCTTAAGTAGAGTCACAAGATATTCACTAAAAACAGTAATTCTTGATTTCACTATGGTTTAGACCCTAAACACACAAACCAAAGGAGAATTAGTCATTATAAAATCTAGAAATGGAGTCAAAGAACATCCAAAAAATGATACTCAGAGTTTCAAATTAGTCATTATAAAATCTAGAAATGGAGTCAAAGAACATCCAAAAAATGATACTCAGAGTTTCACTCAGGAAGCAAAGTTCAGTAAGTGAACTGTAAATGTTAAAAAGATTGTATCTACCTTCTAAAAAACTCCTAGGTTTCCATGTCTCTCTCACTATGTCTCTATGTTTTGTTTTGTTGTTCTAGCTTCATTGTAGAGTGAATCTGAAGAAACAAACCATTACCAACTGGCGAAATGACAAAACAACCTCTGTTTAAACCCTACATATCTAATCAATCATATGAAATTGCTACTCGCTACCTAGCAAAATATAGATTGAAGGATAGGATAAGAAACACAGAGCCAATATAAGAAACAAAGACTCCAAAAGAAACAGAATAATAAGCAAGCAGATGCTAATGCATTATTGTTCTAAATGATGCGATTGTGAGAGTCTCTTCACAAGTCTAACTATTGATTGAAAATGAGATCGTAAAAAATGAAAATCACTGAGAAGAAACAATCAGATGAAGTTAAATAAAACATTGATTAACAAACCTGATCGATGAGAAAAATCGTTGTTCCTTCTACTTGTTTCTTAACGACAATGAAAATGGGTAACAGAGACAAGATACAGAAATTTCTTCACGATTTCGAGACAAATCCGGAGCTCGAGAATACGAATAGAGGAGAGAGCAAAAGTGTAAAAGAGAAAGAGTTTGTTCAATAAATGACAGAGAGAACCCAACCTAGGGAACTTCAAAGGTATTGTATTACCTAAACTACCCTTATAGTCAAGAGATATTTACACCGACATCGCAGCTTTACTCAACAGTACATCGAAAAGGACGAAAGGGTAGTTTGGGTATTTTGAGAGGAAAAAAACGATACACAAGTCACAACGTAATTTAACAGCAGAGAATTATCAAACACGGTTTCACGTTTTATGATGTTATCAATACAGACATTGACATTATGAATGTGTTCGTATAGCAATGAGTTAAATATCCGTGTTTAACGGAAAGGACGCATAAGCTGAGGTAATTGGATTTTTCAGTTTCAAACCAAAAATTGAGAGCTATGAAAGAACCCTAGTAAAGTGGTAACCTAGGCTAGCCTTACGAATATTTACTTTTTCACCGTATAGTGAAATAGATACAGTAATAAGGCATGATGTGATAGGACATATCGTAGAAGTGCGTCTGATCTGATCAGCTTTTTTTTTTGGTTTCTTTACGTAATAATTTTGTCTTTTCTTCAAGACCTTTTAGTGGGTAAGAATTTTCCGATAATCGTACTCACTAACGGGCTGGGGTCATCGAATCTAAGAACCTTCGTGGGCTCAGTAATGGGCTTTCTATAGAAGAGGAGAAGAAGTCAATTACTTGAGGAATTGGGAAAGCACGATTACTATTTTTTTACATACCATGTATTTCTCTTTTTTTTTTTCTTTTTTTTTTTTGTTGCAAATTACTGTTTTTAAAACAAGAATACAATTCCATAAAAAGAAAATATAATTCATGTTTACATTTGAGTTTGCAATTTATGCATTAGAAAGTACAGAGATATTAACAAATAAACTCCACAAATTTAAAGCAAAAGGAATTAAGATGTTATTATTATTTTTTTCTATAATGATTTGTTTAGTATTTTATTGGGCCTAACTAAGGCTTGTTTACCAAAGCCCTGATTAAAAAAAAAAATTATAAGGCCTGGTTATAATTCCTGTTTAGACAAATAACAAAACTAGACGCATTGTATTATGGCTAAAAGCATATTTTTCTAATTCATATAAAAAGACCAATACATTCGTTCACCCAATATTATAAAATTGTAAAATTATAACTTTTCTTTTTGCTTAATTCACGTGATTTTCAGGTTGATCCAAATTGACATTGATACGTAACATTATATAAAAGTATTAAATATCTAGGTGGTGCCGTATACCTTTTGTACTTAACCAGAAAATCTGAATTATACTATAATTTTCTGAAAAATTGGATAAGCTTAACTACTTTGATTGCTATAATGTTGACATTACATAACTCATTTAATATCAAAAATTAAATGTTTGACACACACACAAAAAATGTTTCTCATATATCAGTGATATTGACTTAGGGACCTATTCTTTATTAATTATAACATTCACGTTTCTATGTTAAAAAGAACTCGTAGATCTGGCAAATGAGATCCTTAAACAGTGGTATTATGTTAATCCTTCATAACAAAGATGATTAAAATAATGTTAGTAGCCAAAAAGTGAAATTTTAAATATGTTAATATTTTACTTTAAAAAAATATGGGTTCCATTGATTTTTCTCATCCACAGGGTTTAAGATTAAGATGAGTGACTCAGCACAAGCCACATAGATCAGGATTCAAAGACAGCTTGTTGAAGCAGATCACACGACCACCAAATATTATTTATTATTGTGTTCTTTTTTTTTTTTTTAAATTGTTGTGTGAAACTATTGTCTAACGTAGACCACAAATAAAGCTCAAACACAATCCAAGGCAAAAACCACAAGAAAAACCAAAAGAAAATGATTGGTCAGCAACTAAATCAAGTTGGTATCAATGTGAACAACGAGCTACAATTACAGCTTCAGGCTTAACAATCACAACATTAGTTATCTTTTTTTTTTTTTTTTAATTAGAATTTTGGAATGATTTGAAATAGCACCGAAATTTTTAATCTAATTTAGACCGTTGATTTTATGTTTAGGGTGAGAAATCACTCTCGCAAGTTCCAATATAAACAAAGTGAATTATACAAAAGCTTAAAACAGATTTTTTTGCAAAAGAACAATTTTCATTTTACTTAGTGGGCAACTTATATTTTTTTTTAATAAACAATTTCCATATTAACAAATAAACAATTATTTAAATACAAAATTTCTATTATACCAAATGAATAATTTTCTTAAATGGATAATTTCTTTTTTTTTTTTTTTTTGTTAATTTAAATGGATTTTTTTTTTTTTTTTTGTTAATTTAAATGGATAATTTCCATTTTACAGAATGAACAAATTCCATTTTATTACAGCTTTAAGAATAATTCATTCGAAAATTACTGTGAATTTTTTTCATGATCTATGTTAATGAGATTTGTTAACAAAGATACAACTTTTAAAACACTTTTTTGTATTATTAACTTTATTTGGGTAAGATAGTAGAACAGTCGACACAGCCAAATCTGGACCGCATATATATAGTCGTACGCATTGAGTCTTGCACTCCTTACCTCTTAAAGCAAGTCTTCCTTTTGTGTTTCTGGGTTTCCGTACGCATTGAGTCTTGCACTCCTTACCTCTTAAAGCAAGTCTTCCTTTTGTGTTTCTGGGTTTCAGTTTTACTTTCTTTAACAAGAAATCTCCTCTTTATTAGTTGTCTTTTTTGCGTTCTAAAAATCTTCTCCATAAGAACATAACAGAGCAAGAAAAAAGAAAGCATAAGCTTTGGTTGTTCTGAAGATTTTTAAAAAAGAAGAACAAAGTTTAAGACAGACAAGCTTCTCATGGATTTTTTTGTCTTCAATGGTTCTTTATCCACGTTTAAAGATGTTGCTGGAATCGCAGGTAATATAGCTTTAATCTTTTCACTGGTTTTTTTTTCTTTTTTTTTTTGGGAATATATTCTCTGGTTTATTTTGTAATTTTAGAGCTAATTTCATGAAAACCGCAAATTTTAACTTCCGTATATTAGTTTAAAACATATAACAATAGATCTGGCTTAGTTTCTATGATTATTCACAAATCAGTGGATTTGCAGTTTTTTCTTCTGGGCACTGACACAACGTTACCAAGAAATCAAAATGTTGTCTCTGATCATTTTTTTTGGGGAAATTTAAGAAATATGACTTTGTATAAACAGGATTGATGTAATTTATAAACAAAGAAAGAAACTTTTTTAATCCAGTACTATCATTTGTGACTGTTTCATTGTTCTTCTATGTTCAGGCAACGTATTTGCATTTGGGCTCTTCGTTTCACCAATGTGAGTTCTTCTTCTTCTTCTTCACTTACTCAATTTGTTCCTTTGTGAGATTAAACATTATCTATGGAGTTCACTGATTATTTTTTCATTGCATGTCTTTGTGTGTGTATGTTATCTTCAGGCCAACGTTTAGGAGAATCATGAGGAACAAATCTACAGAGCAATTCTCAGGCTTACCATACATATACGCTCTCTTAAACTGCTTGATCTGTCTTTGGTATGGCACACCTTTCATATCACACAACAATGTCATGCTAATGACTGTAAACTCTGTTGGAGGCACTTTTCAGCTTTGCTACCTTATTCTCTTCATCATGCATACTGACAAGAAGAACAAGGTTCTTAATTTGATTCTACTTCTTACTCATTCTTGTTTGTTTTGTAAGTTCTAATCAATCTTTTGATCATAACAGATGAGGATGGTTGGTTTGCTTTTTGTGGTGTTTGCTGTGGTTGGAGTGATTATAGCTGGAAGTTTGCAGATACCTGATGAGCTCACAAGATGGTACTTTGTCGGATTCTTAAGCTGTGGTTCTCTTGTCTCGATGTTTGCTTCGCCTTTGTTTGTTATTGTAAGTTCCTAAACATGTCAAAACTAATCTTTTCAAGAATGCGTAGATTTCTTGATAGCCTGACTTGTCTTGTCTTTGCAGAACTTAGTGATTCGAACTAAGAGTGTTGAGTTTATGCCTTTTTATCTCTCGCTATCGACATTCTTGATGAGCTCTTCCTTCTTCCTTTATGGGTTATTCAACAGTGATGCTTTTGTTTATGTGAGTTACTCTACGATAAATGCTATTTTGCGATATGTATGTGAGTTTCTCATTAGAGTATTAACAAAACTTCTTGTTTGGTTTTGTTACTCAGACACCAAATGGAATAGGAACCATTTTAGGTATAGTGCAGCTAGCTTTATATTGTTACTACCACAGGAATTCTGAAGCAGAAGAAACAAAAGAGCCTTTGATTGTTGCTTATGTGTGAAATTAGTTCAAAGAAGCAAATCTACTATGGGGGGGAAATTTCCTACAAAATGTGTTACATCAAGATTTTTAGTCGTGGTTGGTGTCAAATATGTGTAGCTAGTAGCTCTTTGTGACTATATCTACCGGTGGTTCTGTCATAGCATGAAGATGTTTAATCTCTCGGCTCGAAAGATGGATATCTTTTTTCAGTTTTGATGGCTCAATTCACAGGTGTGATGGGTCGATTATGTCCATATATTGTTTGTTTTGTTCAAGACTCTTCTATTTGTTTGTTCATAAGATTTATCTTTCTTTGTTCCTCCAAGCAATTAAAAAACACAAGAAAATATTGCATTTAGTTTGTATGAAATGTTCTTAGGATTTGGCTTCTCTTTGTCCCCCTAAGCAATCAAGAACACAACAAAGATAAGATTTGTGTTAAGAGACCATTCATCATAACTGCTCTGTGTCTAACATTCGCTCCAATTTCTCTTAGATATACTTGCTGTAGTAACTCAAATCTCACACTAATGGATAAGAAAACTTCTCTGATTTGATAAAAAGATAAAGTACACAAGGCTTCTAAGGACTGCAAACGAATACTTAGAAAGACAAAAGACAGAAACCTCATGGCCATATCTAACTCCAGAGCCAGCCAAAACAATCCACCAAAAGCTTGCCTCCTCTCATGAAGGCGTTTTCTTTGTATACACAAAAAAACTTTAGGTCTCTTTGCATCTCTTGTGGTCCTCCTTCCTGCCAGATAGGTAATAGTGCCAAGTCATCTATCTTTTTCTGCCATATTATTTGTCTCCATCTACCAACTTATTGTCTTTGTGATCCTGCGTCGTTTTGCCCTTAAATACACTCATACCTTTGTCTTTCTTTGACTGATTGACTCAAAGACCTGTAGAGTCATAACACTTTGCATCTAACATCACATAGAACTGACCTTCATCCCGGTTTTAACTTCAAGAATGCAGAGCAAATCTCTCAAGAGGTGTTCGTACACATAGAACTACTCTGATTTACAAAACAGCAATGACAAGAACTTAACTATATTCATAGATTCATCTCCGACCGAAAACATAAAAACATTTTTGTTATCAAATATAAAGGAGTAGATTAATACTCACTGGTTCCTGAAGTTATGGATGATGAAGCGTATGGTTTCTCATATGTATGGTCATGAGTCTACTTTTTTGGGTATCAGATATTTTTGCAACCGTCGAGTATAATTTACTATTTATGATTGTGGGAACGATATTATTTTACGGCTAGAAAAATCTTAACCAACCACATCTTTGGACTTGCAAATTCTTTGGCCATTCCTCTCTATTATCAGCCAATCGTATCTTTTTTGTCTTATATAGTCCTTTGTTCTTTGTTGACCGGTCTTGAAAGACCAAACTCTTCAAACTTTTCCAGCGAGAAATCACATGGATCCAGGCTTACCAGAGCAGTGTTGAAGGGGACATTTGGTGAGGTTAAAACTAAAACATTTTATTACAATTTCAATTCTCAAATGTGTTCAAATCAGGTTTTGATAGAAATAATACTTACATTACATAACAACTAACGGGAGGAGTTACTGACAATACCCAACGAATACTTACATTACATAACAACTAACGGGAGGAGTTACTGACAATACCCAACGGCGCAAATGTGCTTTATTCCTAAGACATGCCATACCCAACTGCGCCCATGTTCCTATGTGCTGCTACTGCAACCGCGGCAGCTCCAGCAGGACCAAATTGGGATTGTGCCTGCAACAGCTTTGCATCAATACTCCCTTTGTGCTGTGGTTGGACATAGGGGTTTGGGTGCATCTCAGATGGCTTCATAGAGTTGCATTGGGAGGGGACAAATTGCGGTTTTGGCTGACCAGCAGCTTCGGTACCACCGTGCTTCTCTTGGTTTGTGGTTTTAGGATGGAAGTAACAGTTAGGAGATCCTGTCTGTGGAGGGAGTACCGTGCTTCTATAATATGATGCCCTTGCATCATATGATGACTTTTTGAGGTTTCTGTCATTTTCATAAGTTACAGATGATTCTACAACACGGCCTGGTCTACCTGTTTTACATACATGAAGGCGAACCAAGTTGAGAACAATACTGTGATTGGGAGATTTCTTTATTCTTTTAGCCCGAGAGAAAAAGTCAAATACTTTCATAGACTGTAGTCTGGGAATTACCTGATGGCACTCTTGGTGGGGGTCCTAACGGTTTAGTTGAATATGCTGAAGTTGATGGAGCTACTCCATTTCTCGAAGGCTCATAAGAAGCACATCGACTGTCTGATGCGTATAAGCTGGGTTGAGCGTTGGAGTTTACTGCACTGGAGTGAATTGTGGATCTATGCAGGTGAAGAGGAAAATATTATTCAAAAGAGCCATATTGAATCAACAGAGACGTATATTCTGCACAATTGTTAAGAATGGATGAGAAAACATACCGAGGAAGTGAAGCATGTTTCCTCTCTTGAGGTACGACTGGCCCACTTTTGCCACTATTTTCCTCTAGATACGCAAACTGTTTCCTCAAGTGACCGATGGCACTGCAATGTAAAGTTCAATCAATCAGCCAAAATGAATAACCAGAGAATGTAGTGTCTCACATCTATTTTGCAACATAAGGAAATCATGGCTATAGTTAAAAAGAGGAAGAAGTATTAACCTAGGATATAGAAAACTTGAGCCTTCAGAGTTCATATAATCCTTCAGCAGCTGTGGATGGTATTCTAGTATCTCCCTGTATATTAGTTCTCTGATGTCATCTTTTGTCAACCTTCGTCTTTCAAACTCAAATTCCATCTTCGAGATCGGCTGACAAGAAGGTTCTCTTTCAACCTTAGCGAGGCCCTTAAAGTAAGGATCAGCCAGCGCCTGTCAAAGAACATCACAGTGTTAACATCAGAATATAAGTAGCTGAAATATGAACTAGAGTTTACTGAACTAGACGCAAGTCAGTTGTTCTGATAAGGAGGGAAAAAAGAATCTATTAACAATAAAAATTACAGAAAAGGCACCTCTGCGGCAGTCGGCCTGTCCTTTGGATCAAAAGCCAACAATCTTTGTAAAAGGCGCAATGATAAAGGATCTGCGTTAGGAAACTTTTGTGAAAAGGGGATAGGATTTTTCTTCCTCATTTCGCTCAAATATTTTCTAGCCTTCTCATTTCGAACCTGCAATAGACGCATATGGTTAGACTGTTAGTTATGTCTAATCCCAGCAAAAAAGAAAAGAATTTGGTAATGTCGAAGTAAAAAAGAACATACTCCAGCAATGGTCTCTAATTTTGGTGTGCCAAGAAGATCGGTAATCAATTCTAACTGATGGACGACACTTTTTCCAGGAAACAAAGGCTTCCCAGTTAATACCTCCGCGAAGATGCAGCCAATGCTCCAAATATCAATTGCAGGAGTATACTGCCAAAGATTAAAACTGCATATCAGGATACTGAGCAAAAAATTCTGAAAAAAGTGCCAAGGATTATTTGGATATGTGGTTTTATTCTATGCCATATGGAATTACTCTAACTTGTAGAGTACCAGACAAATCTCTACGCCTCACTATTCCACAGAGATTCTATACCAAACCTATAATTTAGCAAGCATACAAGGAAGAAGAAAGAGAATTACAACTACCTTAGAACAGAATGATCCACAGAGCTCAGGTGCCCTGTACCATCTTGTGGCAACATAATCCTGAAACAAAAAAGACAGAAGGAAATTCAGAAACACTGGAGAGATCACCAGATCTGAGATAACAGTTAACAGCAAACTGTGTAGATAGGGTGTCTACCGTCCAAAAGACTGTTGTAGGTGTATCATTAAAAGATACTCTTGCTAATCCAAAGTCACAGACTTTCAACTTGCAGTTTGCATTAGCCAGTATGTTCTTTGGTTTAAGATCTCGATGGTAAACATTAGCTGCACCAAAACACAATCCGGTTAATTACAAAAATTACAAATAGCAGGAAAAACTTATAGGAGAAAAAGATAAAGACTTTTCTTACCTGTATGCATATATTTCAAAGCACGAAGCATCTGATAAAGAAAAAACTGGTGATGCTCACGAGTCAAATCATCATTAGCTTTGATGACTTGATGAAGATCTGATTCCATAAGCTCAAACACAACATATATATCTTTGAACTCCCTCTTCGAAGGTGGGATCATGATGCTTTTAATCTCGACTATATCTGGATGCCTTAGAAGCCTGAGAAGCTTAACCTCACGGAGTATACGAAGAGCATCAGAAACATGTTCAAAGACATCATTAATCTTCTTTATCGCAACTTTCTCTCCTGTATGTGTATCAATAGCTGCACAAACAACACCATAGCTTCCTTTTCCAATTACTTCAAGAATCCGATAACGGTTAGCATCACCGTACTCGGTGAAAAACTCCATCTCTTTCATGTTCTGTAAATCACCAAAAACAGCGTCAACAATTAGTAAGAAAAAAAAGAATCACATTCACTAAATGATTCTCAGATTCAACAAAGAAAGCTATAAGAAACCAACCTTCTTCTCTGGACCTTGCTGCATCCTCTTCAAATCAAATAAAACTCTAGAGTCTTCTTCCCAGATTAATCAACGAACACAGGTATATAAAGATGACCAAAAAATCCGCTCAACAACTTTATCGTCTTCCTCAATATCAAAATCCAACTTTAAAACCCCTCAATGATCTCAGAAGAGATCTTAATAAAAAGTGAGTAATCAAAGAAAATGGCAATTCTTCGAATCACAAAACCCAAATTCTTTTCTAAGAAAAGATAATTCCACAGAAACCAAAACCCGTTCTAGTTTTCCAGAAAACCCTAGATTTCTCACAAGAACTCCCAAATCCTGAAAAGAGATAAAGAGAGATAGATGAGAAAATCTAGAGATCCTCAAGATCCAGTAATCGATTAGGAAAGATGAATAGACAAAATAAAATCCGAAATGTTTAATTATATATGACCCGATATGATTTTTGTTGCTTTCCTCAAAAGAAAAAAATAAAATTTTTCTTAAATTTAGCAATTTTCGTGGTACTTATTGCGTACAACGGACAGGTCACGAGGCATTTCATGGCATTATCGTAAAATTTATTAAACTCTGAGGCTTAGTAGTTACGTTAGGTCTACTGTCGGTGACCCTTTTTGAGATCGACCCGTTGTGAGGCAACTACCAATGGACCGTTTTATTTACTATTTTAAAAATTATTTCTATATTTGCATTTACCTCCCTCAACTACTCATATATCAAAAAATCACCCAATCTTTAAAAATCATGTAGCAATTAGTCCAATTCTTACAGATAATTTTACCAACAAGAAGTGAAGTTTGTTCACTTGATCTCTATCATTGATGTATTAACCATAAATATGATATTGATAATGTATGTATAAAAATAGAAACATAATAAATTCAAGAAGTATATGTAGCCTTAGAACTTACCTAATCATAATTAACGTTTCACATGTTTACACATGTCGAAATTTAATTAGTAATGATATGAAAACATTAATTACAAAATGGGGAAGACTTAATTTTGTCCAAATAAAATAGGATAATGACTTTTGCAAGCGACCCCTTGTTGTTGTTGTTGGCTTGCCGCTACAACGTTAAGATCAAAGACATTAAAATATATCAAGTCTCTTTGGTAAGTAAGAAAACATGTTGTATATTCGTTATATATACTATTTTATTTGATAAAAAAATGAGAAAGAGACCAAGTTATATCTATTGAGATTGGACTTAAATGTTGTATCATGCCAATTCAAAGTTTAATTAATCTTTATATTTTGTTGACTTAATTATGATGTTTTGAGATTCGATTTAATTTAATTGTACAAGCCTAGATTTTTTATTTAACATATGGGTGAGAAGTAAAGTCGGTCCATTAGCTAAAAGCATGAAAAAGACATAAATAGTTGCATGGTATATGTGATATCAAATCTTAAGGCCACACAAAATAGTAATATCTTATTATAAATGTAGGGCAAGGTGTCAACTAAGTGATATTTTAATATTTAAGTAAAGCTGAGCTTTCATTTTCCATCACGCCTTCTTTATTTATTTTTTAAATTATAAATTTTCTTTTTCATTTTTTGTTTTCTTCTATTAATTAATTATATATATGTTAGTAACTTGATAAGCTATATATACATCAATCAATACTCCATTGAAACGTGATGAAACTTGGGTTTTATCAACAAATTGTTCCCATACATTTGGGAGTTACTTAAAATAATATGTCAGCCTAAACAGAAATTAGTTTATATTATTAGTTTGGATATTAGCAGAAAAAAATCAATATTAGTTCATAAGTTAACTATATAAACATACCAACAACAAATTTAATCTGTTTATAGAAAAGAAGTTCACTAAAACGTACATCAATGAATAGTTTTGTTTGTTTTCACCCACTAAGGTTACGGTTCAAACCTACCAAAACAACGATAACAAATCAACCACATGTAACATAACTTTTGTTTGATTTTGGCTTTGTGACTTTGTCTTAAAGTGGTGTAATTATACAAGCCGAAATATCTCCACCAAGTAGATTTTTTTGCTTCTGTTTGTCTGGTGGCCTTGTAAAATCAACGAACCTAAAATTTAGTTCAATATTAAAAACACATCACCATCATAATTATTATGATAATAAGTTTTGTGTCACCTATTAACATCAAAATAAAATTAAAAGTATCTTTTATGCATAACTCCAAAACAACTTTTTCAATCTTTTGGACCATAAATTAATATTAAGTGATTTATGAGATGTAGTATAATATTTACATATTGTGATAGAGGATGGTTGCATCATACTAATAAATTTACAATAATACAATGTTAAAGAAGTGGTCCACTAAGAGTGGCAGAAGAAGTTGCATATGGTTAAGGGCACATCAACACTTGTTTGGTTGTTTCTGTCTTTAAAACTTGTCCAAAAGGCATATTCTTTTATTTGAATCAGAGAATATGACTTCAAAGTATCAGTGAGTTTGAGAGAATCTAAATAGAAAAATGATAACTTTGCCGTAAGAAGGACACTGATATATGTATTGGAGTATTGGATGCTTTTTTTTTTTTTTTTTACACTAAGACAAAAGAATTACATGTGCCGTAAGAAGGACACTGATATATGTATTGGAGTATTGGATGCTTTTTTTTTTTTTTTTTACACTAAGACAAAAGAATTACATGAACCATATTTAATCTAATTTGAGTCTTTGTATCTCCCGTTCTTCAAACTTTATCCGGTCCGTGATGTTTGGTAGCTATGCTGAGAAAGTAGTTTCGTTCGGTTCATGATGTTTGATAGCTCCGCTGAGAGAACTGACTGCCTTGAAGTCGCTGTCTGCGCTGCATTGCCTTATTGAAAGATTGGAATGATTAATGACATTTTAATGTCACTGGCGTGACTCGAACCCTATTCCACCAGTTATCAAGACGAGGTGCAGTACCAACTCAGTTGCACATACTCGTCGGAGTATTGGATGCTTTAGACTTGAGTTCACGTCATTGAATTTGTTTTAAATTTGTGACTTTTATATCAATCAAAATTCTTGTACTTCAGGCCAAAGTACCTAAAACGCATAAACTCTACTGATTGTGTGAATTCCAAAGTCTTTTTGGTAAATGTTATATTGTCATGTGGGACGCACTTTCCAAAAATTGCAATAGTCACTGTGATGGTAGTTTTAATTTTGGTTTGTGAAATAATAAAAAAAATTATTAGTTAAAACTTCACTAAAATATAGGTTAAGTGAAAAGAATGTGTGTGTTCTCTTCTATATGTACTAGATTTTAACCCGCGGTATACCGCGGATCAATTATTTTAATAAAATTTAAAACTTTATATTTATTTTTATATATATTAATCATGTTATTTATAAAAGTGTACTAGATTTTAACCCGCGGTATACCGCGGATCAATTATTTTAATAAAATTTAAAACTTTATATTTATTTTTATATATATTAATCATGTTATTTATAAAAGTTCAAAATATTATATTATTTTATTGAAACATTTTTAAAGAAACTAAACGTTTCAAAAATAAATCTATAAATGATAATTTCAAATTACTTTGCAATCTCAAATATATATTGATTAAACTGCATGTACAACAATATAAAAGAGTATTTTATTATCAAAACTATCAATATAGTCAAGAAAAAAAACCAAGTATAATTGATTAATTTGGTAAATAGATAATCTCATGAAGAAATCAAAGCGTAAATAATCCTCATATATGTTTAAATAATATATGAATCAAGATATCTTCACCAACCACTTGATATTAATCACCTAAAATCATTATACCATTCAAAAGTTCAATTTTACTCTATTTATTTATTTATTTTAGATTTATCTTTCCATTTTTGAATTAATTTTGATTCATTCATCTTTAATAAAATCTTCAATAACTACTCTTATAAATAAATTAAATAT